>JAPKLY010000023.1:24367-39989 GCA_026898435.1 Prunella vulgaris | reverse complement strand
AATAATAATAATAATAATAATAATAATAATAATAATAATAATAATAATAATAATAATAATAATAATAATAATAATAATAGCAATAATTAAACTAACAATTAAGTCTATTATCATTATAATATTTATAAAAAATATTTAATCCAATATTTACGAATATCGAATCGAATATCATTATTTTGTATTCGTATTTGAATAATAATCGAATCGAATCGAATATTTATAATCGAATTCGAATCATAAAATTTCGAATACGAATATCAAAATTCGAATATGAATACCGAATCGAATCAAAATTATTTGATTCGTTTGCAATCCTACTCTCAATTGCTTATCGACTCAAGACGTACTGCTGATGTTTTTGGAGTTCAATACCGTGAAGCATTAATTACCTTTATCCTCCCTGGAGATGTTGTCTGTATTGTTGTCTTTGTTCTACGGCTCAACATACAGATTCCTGTAAATTCAAGGACAAATTTTTCGAAGCGGGGGAGAATGATACAAATATAGATTTAATATATTTATTTAATTAATATTATCCCTATATTTTATAGAGTTTAAGATTTTATTTAAATGTTATTTTTATTGTAATTGGGTCGGGCTTTTAGGGCTTTAATGCCTGAAACCTTAGCTAGTTTAGTATAAGTAGGAGTTTCATGTTGAATGTATGAGAGTTGATTTTGATATGAATTTAAAGTTAAAGAGTGTTATCTCTTTTATTCGTGTTCTGTGCTTCCGCCTGCATCAAAATCCATTATCATTTCTTGAAGACTCATTATGAAATTAAGTTGAATTTGAATAATAAATCCAAGGGTGTGTGTGACGCAGCGAGAAGACAATACCATCATAAGATCCGTTGATTCAATCTTTGAATGCCGGATAATACGATCTTCGCGATTATAATTATTAATCCGTTGATTCACTTTTGAATACCGGAATAACAATTAACAAAACACAGGTAAAAGGAGATTAAACCCAATTCTTTTCTATTCAATTTTAACTCCAATACATTGAACATAAAACTCCTATTTATAATAAAACTAATTGTATTTAATTAATTAATTATTATTCTCTATCTACATCAAAGCCCGACCCAATAACAACTTAAATAATAATTAAATAAAATCCTAAATTCTATGAAATATAAATAATAATAATAATAATAATTAATTAAATACAATTAATCTCTATCTACATTAGTGTGGCATGCATACAATACTATTACTTGGTAGAAATTAAGAAATAGAAACCTTTATAATACCCTTGCAAAAGTGATTTGGATCAACATTTCTTCAATAGGAATATTCTTGGTCTCTGGTAAAACAAAGTATATGAAGGCAGTCATGATGGAGACAAAGCAGCCGAAGAACAAGAACAACCCAAACTTCAAGTGGCAGAGCATCGTAAGAAAGGTGTTGGTAACGAGGAAGGTGCAGCCCATGTTCACGGAAACACTCAAACTCTGCGCAGCAGATCGAATCTCCAGTGGAAAAATCTCACTAGGTATCAACCACCCGAGAGGCCCCCATGACCACGCAAATCCAGCTGTACATATACATATTAGTGACACCATTGCAATGCCATACCACTTTGGTAAATCCCCTGGCTCTCCATCCACTCCGAATATCATAGCTATTGATATTGCAACACCAATCTGAAAGCATATAAGTAAAAATATCACATTGTACGACGACAAGCACGTGAACAATCGTGATCAGGTTTTGAATCTAAAGAAATGAATTGCTGAGCGAGGTCTCGAAGGACTTGTTTTAACATATGCTTCGATTGCTTCTATATATAGTAAGAGTAGTTCTTTCCGTATTTAGAAACTTATTATAATTTTACATATACCCGGATGATATGATATCTCATGTTAATTGCATTTATCATCTCATTTATAAATACCAGAACTATACCTATAAGGAAAAATAGTGGTTTTTAGTTTAGTTAATTTAATTTGTTTTTTATCTAATTAATCTGTACTTTCTTTGGAACAGGTTCATCCAAGGGTGTTGGACTCTCTTGGACGCTTCACTGGCTGAAACCATATCATTGAACTCTTCATCTACCTCTAACACACCTCGTATTCTCTTTAGTTTGGATTGAGCTTCCTCGTGTTTCCCACGCTCAATCATGGAATTTGGTGTCTCGGGGAGGAGTATTGATCCGACGATGATGATGATCGCGGGGACTACTCCGCCCCCTAAGCCCAGCCTCCATCCCCACCCACCTTCGATCTTGGCGAACCCATAGTTCAAAAGATTGGCTATGAAGATGCCTATACTAATGCACATTTGGAACCCAATGTTGAGCGCTCCTCTGTGCTTGTAAGGAGCCATTTCGGATAGATAGAGTGGAACAGACTGTACTAAGATGCATACACAAAAAATTATATGAAAAATTTATAATGTGTTGTGTGCAAACGTTTGGTAGTACATGGATCATAGTAGAATATAATTTAAAAAAAAAAATACACATGCAATTGATATATAGTGCTTGTTGTCTACTTAGAATTAAAAAAGTGATAAAGAGTGTTTTAAATTTAAGTGATTTTAAGTAATAATACTATTAATAATAATAAATTCCTACCACAACAACATTAATATAATATTTCAAAATAAAAACATATAAATAATAAAATAGTAATTATCGATAATAATATGTTTCAATATATTTCAACAATTTAAAGAATAATAAAATAATTACTAATAATATATTAATAAAAACATACTCACTTGGCCCATTTTAGTAGCCCTTATATTTTTCATTTTTAGTTTGTTCAAGACTCATTTTAAAATAAAAATTTATACTTTACTTTCACCCTCTACTCAAAATGACACATTGATTTTATTTATAAATGATTATTTTATATATTAAATAGACCATACAATATATTCATATAATAGTTTTTTTCATTTCTAATCAACATTTATGGTTATACTCATAATTAATTCTATCCTTTCATTTACAAATTTATTTCATTCATATCTTACTGTATGAAAATTAAATTCTATATTTAAGTCAGGTTATAAATAATCAAATTATCCAAATTTATAAACTTACCCAAAATCATACTCACTATCAATACGAAATACTTACCTATCATACAAGTGTGGTTAAGAAGAAGAAAAAAGAAAAGGACTTCATGAAATGAAGTGCATGCACAAACCTGATTGGTAAATCCAACTCCAAATCCCTGAAATACACGACCAACTATCAACATCCAAAAAGCCTTAGCGAAAGCATTGATCATAGCCCCGATGCAGAAAAGCACACCCCCTATCAACATCGACATTTTTCTCCCCAGTTTTCGGGTCACCATCGCCGCCAAGATTGACGACGAAAGTGCAGCCAGGTACAAGGATGATGTGAACAGACTAAGTGTTAGGCTTTCAAATTTACAGTACTGATTTGTGTCCGTGTCTGTCCTCGCCTTCCTCATGTATAAAGATGGGAAGAAATCCTCCAAGAAGGAGTCCATTGACGTTACTCCCCCTACAGCCAAACACGTCCTTAATCATATGACAATTAATTTTAACAGCATATAACATCTAAAAGGTGAAAATATCTGTGCTAACATGACACTATTCACAAACTAGCACAAATTAAAATCGAGCTATAGATAGTGTTTTTTTGACCTGTAATTCCAATATCGTATCCGAAAACAAGGCCACCCATGGCTGCAGTAACGCACGTAACTACGACGTACAGTGTTAACTTGCCGGGATATTCTCTCTCGCCGGCGCCGAAACTACTACTAACCATTTTTTATTTTTTTTGGTTTTAATGTCTTATTTTTCGTATATATAATGGAATGGCTTGGTCTCGTGTATAACATCGTGCAATTTAAGTGTATTTTTAAACAATTACACTATTTATTATTGAAATATTTATAATTATCAATATGTAGTTTTTTTTTTTTTTTGTATTATATTGTCTTTTATTATCATATATTTTTCTTCAGTATTAAACAATTTTTTTTTAAACATACCTTTAGGAAAGTGTCACAGAAGTAAAACAAAAATTTTAATATATGTATCTAATTTTTTTTATTTTTTAATGATTATATTTTGGAACAATACTGATTAGCTCTTAGCTATTGATAATAATTTTTTTTGGATATTACTGATTATTAATTGGAATAATTCCTTTTAAAATTCAAATGTATAACCAATGAATACTAAAATGACTCAAAAGAAAAAAATATGCAATTCGGTTTAACGGTATCTTGCCAAAAAAAAAAAAAAAAAAAGACCACTATTCAATATTAAAATAAAATATTACTTTAAATTGTAAAAAGTTATCACTAATTTCCAACATAGTATAACAAATATTAAGAGAATAGTGTAACTTGTTTGCGGTATTTTTTTTTAAATAGAACACATGTCTTTTAACTCATAATTTTTTAAGTGAAAATAACT
The DNA here is from genome assembly GCA_026898435.1 of Prunella vulgaris. NCBI lineage: Eukaryota > Viridiplantae > Streptophyta > Magnoliopsida > Lamiales > Lamiaceae > Prunella > Prunella vulgaris. The sequence continues at coordinate 35,571 of JAPKLY010000023.1, read as the reverse complement.
TATATATTCTCCAAAAAATTTTAAAAAAAAATTTACAGACTATTTTTATAATATGACACTTTGTAATAAAAGATTTTTTTTATAATTTTTTTTGAATTTATTAAAAATAGTTCATAATATGAACCACTTTTACACAATATCTATCAAATAATAAAATCATTTTTTTTACTTAAAACAACATATGCACCTGAAATAAGTTCATGTATTTAACAATTTAAAGTTTTAGCATGAATTTTGTCAAATACTTTTACGAAGTAAAACCCAAGTGAATCGTCTTATAATTAGCCTCTTGTTTTGCATGTGATCCCAAGAAGTGGTGTGTAGGAACTTTGTCACGAACCATGATTAAAGTTCTACATATTTTTTTTTAAGAAACTATCTGGCGCACTTGTTGTGGGACGATATTCTTTCGTGAAAAGTATGATTTGAATATAATGTAGTTTTGAATTGCAGTATAATTGTGAATTATAAATTATAAATAATTTATTTTTTGTGATGATTGTGGTGCCGATTATAATGAGACGAATTATATATATGCTTAATGATATAAAGAATTATTATAAGTATTTATCTTAAAATATAAATATAACTGAAGTTGCGCAAAGACAATTTCAAAGCCGTCGGCTTGACGGCAAATGAAGTCAACTGATTTTGATTGTGCGAGTCGTCTCGTGTGAATCCCACTTAATTAATATATTTTGGACTGTTTAAATATTTATTTTTATTTTATGAAATTATTAGGCCTATGTCTGCTTGCTTCGTAGAGGAAATTAAAGCCAAAGAATTGACATGGAACGGCACTGAAAGATACGGGAGTATTTCTGCTGTGCACTCGGGTGCATGGTATGCACTCTTTAATTTTAACTATTTTCAGTAAAAAAAATTTTATGCCACAACTTTCATTCAACTCCGCTGCCCACCATATTTCCCATGTCAACCACCCTTTTACCCAAAGCCATCTCAATCTTGTTCTAAGTGGCAAGACATCGCTGCCACCTCCACCTCAACCGCCCCTCCTCCCACGCCGGCGCCGCACACGCCTGTGCACTACATCAGACACAGTCGCAGCCTCGCCTCTGCGCTGCCACACACGGCGCACCCCCTGCCGTCCGCGGCCACGCCACGCTGTCAACTGGAGACTATGGCAGGGATCTACTTCGATGAGAAAACAGAGGTCATCAACATTGATAGCCAAGCTGTATTTGACACAGTTTCGCGAATAAATGCTAAAGGTGAAGAGGATGATTCTTTTATGGATTTGGATGTGCATACTGAGATATATCTCATGCTTCCTGGTGAGAAATACAGGATGGTGATAAATTGCCAGCAAGAAATGAAAAATTAATAAAATTCATTAATTCTAAGACGATTCTTTTAGTGAGATCTAGTGATATGAACAGGAAATAGAGGAATAATTAATTAATAAATTAATTAAAAAAATAATTTATAATACCTAAACAACAATTTATAATAATCAAAGACACCGCAATGTCTTTTGGGAACCTTATATTCACACTATATTATAATACCCAAAAAATATTTTTTAATACCCAAAAAATAATTTATAAGGCACGATGGATAATTTGTAAATGAATAAATGATAAATAAATAAATCCAAAAAATAATTTATATTTACATAAAGAATAATTTATAATACTCAAAAAATAATATATAATATCCAAATAATAATTTATAATATCCAAAGAATAATTTATAAATGAATAATTAATAAATAAATAAATAATAAACGAGTAATACTAAAAAAATAATTTAAAATACCCAAATAATAATTTATAATATCCAAAGAACAATTAATAAATAAATAATTAAAAATAAATAATTAATAAACGAGTAATACTTAAAGAACAATTTATAGATGCCCAAAGAACATCTTATAATACCCAAAGAACATCTTATAATACCCAAAAAATAATTTATAATACACAATGAATAATTTATAAATAAATAATTGATAAATGAATAAACCCAAAGAATAATTTATAATACATCAAGAACAATTTATAATATTCAAATAACACCCAAGTAATAATTTATAATATACATAGCACAAATTTATAATATTCAAATAACACCCAAATAATAATTTATAATATCCAAAGAACAATTTATAAATGAATAATTAATAAATAAATAATTAATAAACGACTAATACTCATAATACCCAAAGAACATCTTATAATACCCAAAGAACAATATATAATACTCAAAGAATAATTTATAATACCCAATGAATAATTTAAAAATGAATAATTAATAAATAGATAATACCCAAATAATAATTTATAATACCCAAAGAACAATTTATAATACCCAAAGAACAATTTATAATACTCAAAGAACAATATATAATATTCAAATAATAATTTATAATATCCAAAGAACAATTTATAAATGAATATTTAATAAATAAATAATTAATAAACAAATAATACTCAAAGAACAATTTATAATACCCAAAGAATATCTTATAATACCCAAAGAACATATTATAATACTCAAAGAATAATTTATAATACACAAGAATAATTATTAAATTAATAAACCCAAAGAATAATTTATAATACATAAACGAACAATTTTTAATACTCAAAGAACAATATATAATATCCAAATAATAATTTATAATATCCAAAAACCAATTTTTAAATGAATAATTAATATATAAATAGTAAACGATTAATACTCAAAGAACAATTTATAATTACTCAAAGAATAATTTATAAATACCAAAAGAAGAATTTATAAATACCTAAAGAACATTTTATAATACCCAAAGAATAATTTATAGTGCACAATGAATAATTTATAAATAAATAATTAATTAATGAATAAACACAAAGAATAATTTATAATATCCAAAGAATGTCTTAAAAATGAATAATTAATATATAAATAATAAATAAATGATGTGTTTGTTTGACACGTAATAGTAATTAAAGTTATGATGTGTGTTTAAAATAATTCTATTATAATTTTAATTTTCAAAATTTATCATAGTTAAGGTATTTGATAGGTAAAAGTTTAATTCCATACTCTTTTCATTAATTATTTATAATTATATCAAACACCCTCGCCCAATATTTTACCAGAGTCAAAATGAATACAACAATTATGTACAATGCACGTGTTAATGAAATACCCAACAAAATTACAGTAACCCGAGAACATTTTAATTTGGTTGTTTCTCCGGAAGAAAATATACATTTATTTCACTGAAAAATACAAATAAAAATAATTGTATTTCTTGTAAAAGTAATTGCATTTTTTTCATAGTAAAAACCACTTAAAAAAAATACTAGTAATTTGTACAATGCAGAATGCACAAGAAATTTGGAAATGAATCCTCTACTGGGCAATGAAACTAACAAATAGTGCCGAATATTAAAACAATAACGTATTATTAAAATATTTTTCTTCTTTTAAATTTGTCCAAGTCATGATTTTTTCTTAATCTTGTTAATGAGCTAAAGAGGAGGAAATAATTTAACCATATGTTATCGTTTTAATATCCAACACTATTTGGTGATTTCATTGCCCGACAGAGGATCCATAAATATTAGATAGAAAATGTCAAAATAATATTGAATTACGAATTCAAATTTATTATTGTGTTACAAATTTGCATGTTGGGCCTAAAACCGTGCGGAAACAAAATTGTAAACAGAACTATAAAATCCCGCTAATAAAAAATACTAGTATTTTTACCTGTGTGATGTACGATCAATGATATTTATTAAATAAAATTAAAATTCTATTAATATAATTACTTATTTTATAATATGAATGAATTTAAAATTATAATGTCGAATATTAATTCTCCTATATGTCACTTTCTATGTTTCAAAAAACATTGCAATATTCATTATTCACAAAATTTGATTTGAGTTGGATTTGGGCTAGTTTTCAGGTCAAAATACGGTAAAACTGATCTGAGTTCAGGTTGATTTTTTGCAAACTTTTAAAAGTTATTATCCTTAAGTTGACAGTCTGAACAAGTTGTGGTCTTTATTTTGCCAGCTCAAAAAGTTATTTTCCTCATTTTTTTAGTCTGTAAAGTTACGATCCTCATTTTACTACCCCTTTGATTTACAATTTTGAAAAAATATTATTCTCATCTCGTGCGGTGCACGACTTAACATTCATAATATTTTAATATGGGATAAAATATATTACAAATTTAAACTAAGTTTATTCTGCTCTCCAACTAATTGTTATTTATTAATTTTTCAACTTTTTTGTTAATAAATAATTTATGTGAGGTAATATATGTATAAGTATCTCATAATTATTTAATTAATTATATATATTTATATTATCTTTTAAACTAACAAATTAGTAAAATTTTAAATATAATATTTAATATTGAAAATACTAATAATTTTTTGGGTGAGTTACATATAATGTCATTTAAGATAGTGATATTTCATAGGAGAACACCAAAAATCCCAAGTTACCAAGAAGATCATTTTATTTCACAAAAGAACACTTTTGTAATGATTATATGGACCCCATGTGCAGGAGTGACGTCATCACATGTACACATTTTCCTCTCACCTCACTCTCTCTCCTCACGTCTCTCACTCTCTCAATAAATACAAGATGATTTTTTTTTTGTAATTGAAATCATGACGTAGTCATTTATTATTTTTTTATCTTACTTATTTTATTCCATTGATTTATTTTTTTTTTCAAAATTTAATATTATATATTTGATATTAATTTAATATATTCAAATTTTATATTTTATATTTTTCATTTTTTTAATATTTAATATTATTTTTTCAGAATTCATATTTTTACTTTTTTTTTAATTTTAAAATTACATTTATATATTCATTAGTTATTTTCGTATATGTATTTTTTTCCATCAGTATATATATAATATTTTTCTGCATATATATTAATTTTTTTCTGAATATCATATACAAAATTACATATAAAGGTAAAAATACTGAATAGAAGGCAATAATTTTTATATTCCACAAAATACAAAATGACCCAAGTAAAAATAAATGCTACTGCAAAAATTCACAAAATAATGTTACTGCAAAAATAAAAAATCTAATGTCTAATATTTATCCACCTAATATTTATCCATCTAATGTCTACTGCAAAAATAAAACAATATGATCTTGGACCTCCATAAAATAAATATTTGGGCTTTTGACTAATGAAATTGAGAATGGGCCCAAATAACCTTCAACCCTGGGTTTACAGTCGCGGCGGCAAGTGAGTGGATGGAGCAGTTAACGAACACCTCCATAGTGTCAATTCGCATCAGAAGACCAACCATTTCAAATTATATAGACCACACATGACAGAACATATGACTATCAAGCAAGACAGTATAAAAAAAAAAGATGTACACGGGTGAGCTTTCTAGTACCATATAGATATAAAACCATATGGGTGAATTTCAGGTTGTTGGCAAGGAACAGGGGCAGTTGTTGGGTGCGACGGCTTTCCTCCGGCTGGAACTTGAAGGCAGCGACGAGAATCTGCAGCGAGTTTCATGGCGGATGTAGGCGGCGGATTGCAGATTTGCTTGCGGCGTCGCGATTCTGGTGTTGGTGGACTCGACGGCGAGAAACAGGGATTCAGGAAGAACTCTGGTGCTGAGCTTCGATCTGGATTCGTGACCGTCGTCGATTGTCACGGCGAAGGCAGACTGCGGTTTCTGGTGTTGGCGATTGATGGTGGACGGCAGAATGAGAGAAATTAGATAATGTGCTTGGGGTTTTATTGAGAGAGAGAATAAAGAGAAATTGTGGCGAGAGAATTAGTAAAGATGATATGATGAATATTAATATTTTATTAGTTGTGGGTCCTATAATTATTATAAAAGTGTTTTTTTTGGAAATAAAATGACCCTTTTGGTAACATGGGATTTTTAGTGTTCCACTAAGTAAATATGCTATTTTAAGTGGTCATGATTTGTAATTTTCCCTATTTTTTTTTATTTTTTAAATTTAAGTAGTCAACTATATATCAAAACCAGTCAATAAATAAATAATATTAAGATACTAGATTAATAATTTACATTTGAATTTTATTTTATATAGAAAATGAATATGAATTAAATTTTTTTAAAAAGATAATTAATTTGAATAATAGAAGAGATTGAATAATAGTTTATACCTTTAATATGTACTCTATTGCATAAGTACACCTTTATAGTAACATGCATGAAGTTTTATTTTTGAAATAAGTCAAAACATTGAAATATAATTTATTGAAAATACATTGATATTACTATGCGTTGAATCAGAACTTGTTTATATTTTGCAAATGAATTGAAACGCTATTTAAATAAGGTTAGTCTTTTGAAATAAAATTTATTGAAAATGCATTGATATCATTATAAGTTGATTAATTATAATTTATTTATATTTTGCAAAGAAATTGAAAAGCCACTTAAATAAATAAGGTTAGTATTTTAATTTTTAATGTAAGTCTTTTCAAAATTTTCATTAACTAAATTTAATTATATCATTAAGTTATAATAATGTTAATAATTTTAGAAAGTAGGTTATAAATTTTAAAAAATTTCCAAAAAAAGAATAAGATTTTGTTATTATACAATTATAGACATGACAAAATCGATTCTTAAAAGAGTAATATATCACTATAATTTTCTAAACACAAACACTAAAATATGCACTCAAATTTTAAGTTTAATTTTTTTAAAAAAAATACAGTAACATAGTAACCATGGCCTTTTTACATTAAAAGTATTATTAATTACTATTTTAAAATATATATTTTTAAATCTAAATAAATATTATATGTAAGTGTACACAATTTTTGTTATTAGACAAATGACTTTTTTTTTTTTTTTTAAAAGTGGAGATTCTTACATAATACGAGAAGCACCCGGGCATAAGTCCACGAAGGAGTTTTACAGGAATAATCGACCGCTTAGCGCTCAAACATTTCTCTAGCCTAGTTTGCTTTAACAAAAAAATTAACTAATATTCTTTTTATAAAAATCATCTCATATAAAATCTCTCTCTCCATTTCTTTTTTCTCTTATTTTTCCTCATCTCATTATAATCCATAATTTAAAATATATACTTTTTTATATTTATTAATTTCTAAGAAGACATTTGGTATAATTGTAAGGAATGACAAGGATTTAGGAATGAAATGAGTATGAAATGAAAGTCACAGTTCTCAAATAGCTGGACTATGGTAGATCCCTTGATTTTTAGGAATCAAAATCATAATAGAGTCGTACCAAACACAGAATGACTTTGATTAATTACCATGAAAGAGACTCAACCAAAACACGCATGAAAACTAAAATAGAGTCATACCCTAAATTCATTCATTTTTAATTTCTCCAAATGAAAACTAAAATAATTAAAAAACAAAAATATCATCCACAATCAACGTTTTGAAGATCATGAATTTATATATTTATTGCTTAATTTCCAACCCAAATATTTGTAAGTATCACCTATAAATTCAAATTCAGACTCATTTCAATAGATAAAAGAGCCAATTTTAAGGGGGAAAAGAAGAAAAAAGAAAGGCCACCCCTTATGTTTAAAACCAAGAGTAACACGAAACAACCTTAAGTGTCAATATTTCTACCCAAACAGTCCCTTTTTTAATATTCCCCAAGAACCTACAAGAACTTTATTATTAAAAAAAAAAAAAAAAAACTAGAACTCTAACAAAGTTCTTGTACATTATTATTTCAAACTCAAACGAACATACACATTAATTTTCTCACACTATGATAATTCACTACACAAACTCACTGAATTTCCACTTCCTTCACATCCTTCTTTGCACTCTCACTCTTCGGTATCACAACATTCAACACCCCATCCTTCATCTCCGCCTTTATCTCATCCACTTTTGCATCCTCCGGCAACACCAAGCTCGTATTATAGTACCCGTAGCTCCTCCTCGACCACAACTCGTCGTCGGATTCCTCCTCTTCTTCGTGCTTATGCTCCCCTCTTATGCTCAAAACGCCATCGTTTATTGTTATCTTCACATCCTCCTTCCCTAGCCCCGGCATATGGTACCAGAGTTTGTAGCTGTCGTCGTGCTCCCTTGCTCGCCCAATCAGCTGGGATGGTGAGAAAGTCTCCATCAGCCGGTTTATGTTCTCCGTTGCTTGTAGCAGCGCGTTTCCTAAACCGGAGGGAAAGGACTCTGCATGAACGAATAAAATTGTGTTTGATGAGACTTGAAATTTAAGATTCGGATAAATTTCCATCAATCAATCAACTCAAAAACTAGTTAACAAAATGAAATTTAGGTCTTGCATGCACCATAACTCTAATTATTCAGTAAAAATAATTCTAACAGTTCAAAATTATTGAAATTTAAGATCTGGATAAATTTTTATCAATCAATCAGCTCAAAACCTAGTTAACAAAATGGAAATTGGGTCTTGCATGCACCATTTTAACAGTTCAAAATTACTGAAATTTAAGATCTGGATAAATTCCTATCAATCAATCAACTCAAAAACTAGTTAACAAAATAAAAATTAGGTCTTGCATGCACCATTCTAACAGTTCAAAATTATTGAAATTTAAGATTCGGATAAATTCCTATCAATCAATCAACTCAAAAACTAGTTAACAAAATGAGAATTAGGCCTTGCATGCACCATAACTCTAATTATTCAGTAAAAATAACTCCGAATAGTTCAAAAATATGCCTTGTGGTGGTGGATACGCAAGAGACTTTAGTATAAATGAAATTGTAAATTTAAATTCTTTGAACCAATTGAATTACTTCAATTTGTAATTCAATTTGCTTGATAATTTGTTAGGGTGTCACTTGGTTGCATTAGTTACGAGTTTTAATTGTGGCGGAAGTAATAATGGCATAACAAACTAATACAGTACATATTAGTAAAATAAACAATCCCATATTTAAAATACTTTTGAAATTACATGTGGGGACAGATATATAGAAGCATGTCCAAATTTGTTATGGATGCTCAATACATTTCCAGCCGCAACTTGAGATTTTAGAACTCCAACCTAAATAAAAGTTTTATGAAACCTCGTTTTCTATTACAACTTATAATTTCTTTTCTAATTTGAATGCATATGCTTCGATTATTTGATCTTAGTATAAATAAATGTTGTAGGCCAAACTTTGAAACTCTGTTTTCAATAATAATAATAATAATATATTGGATTGCACTTTTTAAGATGTTGAATTAATGACATATGAATGAATAATATTAGACTACACTTTTTAATGTTGGATAGATGTTGAATTAATAACATATGCTTCAGCTATTTGATCTTAGTATATATATATATATGTTACTTATAGGTCAAACTTAGAAACTCTGTTTTCAATAATTATATATCGGACTACACTTTTTAATAGTGCAATTAACTATCATTCATTAAGCTTGAACACTTGACGTTTTCATCACGAAAAAATTATTTATTGCTCAATTCTATTTTTCTTTTTGGGTAAATTAAGGCTCAAAATAGTAAAAATTATAGCAAAAAGATGACAAGTATTCGATCAATTACCCCAAAGTGCAGGGACGTAGTCGCGGGTGTTGTTCCGCCAAAGGCCGCCCCTCCTCCTCCGCCTCGGAGAGATCTTCGTCTTCTTGCTCCGATCAGCCACCGCCACATCACGGGCGGAATCCGGCGTCTCCTCAGAGGCGGAGGAGAGGTTTCGGAGTATCTGAGAAGCCCATATCTGATTCTGCCGAGGACTGCAGAAGAAAGACGCAGACGGCGGCCTCTGCTGCAAATTTTTGAGAGCTAAACGAGCTAAAGCCATTGTTGAACAGGGCAGGGCAGGGCAGAACAGAGAGATGACGTTGATTAAGATCAGGTGATGATTAAGGTCGAACTGTTAAATTTCAGAGTGTGATGAGTGAGATTTAAAGAAGTGGGGCGAGGTGGATAGTTTGTTCTAGGAGGTGGTGGAGAGTTTGTTCAGAAGCTTCATGTTTATTCCTTAAAATTACTATCAATTAATTAATGGAAGAGAGTTCCAGATTGTTTGTAGTGCCTACACATACTGCATGTGACATTTTTATAAATTGTAATAATAAAATTTAATTTGTTGTGCAAATTAAAACTGTAAGAATTATTTATAAATTCTTAATTAAATTATTAATACTATTATTTAAAATTGTATACTGCAACTGTGCTCAAATTTTAATATTAAATACAGGAACTCCCCTATATATAGAACTTATCCACAAGATGAGATTTATGTTACAGCATTTATTATGATACAAATATTTATTGATATAATTATACTTATAAATTAACTATAAATATATATAACATCACTTAATGAATTTAATCATATCCCATTCGTAATATAATAATACGAATTTTTGAGTGCATATTATCTATTTGGATTTTAAATTTAAGTTTGATTAAAGTTTTATTTAACATATAATAACACGCTGAGTTATATATATATATATTATAATTGAAGTATTATTAGAACTATTCTTGAAGAATTAATGAGTTATTCATAAGTTATTACTAACTTATTCTTGGATATTACTGTAGGAATATAGTGTAGGATGTCTGAAAATAATAATAAAAAATAAAAGGAAAATCGAGGCTCGTGAGGAACACGATTTCCTTAAAATAAATAATGCCCCTCACTCTCTAAGTGCTAAGTGAATCGAAGGGACACTTGTTTCCCAGGATACGACGATTTATAGCAACGATATAACACGATATCTTGCTATTACGAACTGAGATATTGTTCCCTTCATTTCTTCATTTGTTACAACAAACTTAAAACTTTAATTTTTCATTCACCCAATATCGGAATTGGGAGAGTAATATATCGAATCGAAACTCTCTTCGAGGAGCACAAATTTCAACAATCCCCCACATGTATGGAAATTGATACAGATACCAAAAAAAGTTTTTGGTGATATATAACGACGTTAGAAGCTTGCAAATGATAGGTAGGTGTTTGTTGATAGACGAACCTAATCCAAAAAGTAAACACAGGGAAGCTCGGCGAGGTAAGTAAGAACCTCGCCCTAGTTCCTGATAGGCCAAGACCCACAGCCAATTACACCTGGAGAGAGAGAGGGTTGCAGACGAGCTTGCCCACTCGAGAGGAAGCTCGCCCTTATTCACGGAGACCGAGCAAGAGCAAAACACTGCATTATTCTTGAAAAACAGCACAAGGCAATGAAGCCCGCC
>JAPKLY010000023.1:0-24357 GCA_026898435.1 Prunella vulgaris | reverse complement strand
GTGATTCTTTTAAGAGTATATCAAGCTCTTCTCAAATCATTAATAGCCATTTTGCTAATCCTTATACAACTTCACTGTAACATCTTTTAGACAATGGGTATTTTTAGGGTTTAATTAGATTATCCCCCATAAAACAGTGATTTTGAGTTAGACAATTAGGTTGTCCTTTTGAACCTATCTAAACTCAATTTTGTAAGGCTTTAAGTCTCATTCCTCTAGATGACGACAAAACTAACTCTCTATTTAACCCTTTGGTTAACTGATCCGCTATGGTATCTTTAGACCTTACATAGTCTATAGAGATAACTCTAGTTGAGAGTAGTTGTTTAATGGTATTATGTCGATGATGAATATGTCTAGACTTACCATTATATAAATTACTTTGTGCCCTACCAATTGCCGATTGACTATCACAATGAATGCAAATTGGTGGCAACGGTTTCGTCCATTTTGGAATATCTTCTAAAAAATTCCTAAGTCATTCGGCTTCTTCACCACATTTATCTAGAGCAATATACTCTGATTCCATGGTGGATCTTGCTATCACCGTTTGTTTAGAAGATCTCCAAGATATGGCTGCGCCTCCTAAAGTGAAGACGTATCCACTTATAGACTTTGAGTCCTTTATGTCCGATATCCAATTAGCATCGTTATAACCTTCAATTACAGCCGTATATCTAGTATAATGTAGCTCATATTCTCGCGTATGCCTCAAGTATCTAAGTACTCTTACAATAGCTCTCCAATGACATTCACCCGGATTACTAGTGTATCTACTTAACTTGTTTACGGCGTAGGCCAAGTCCGGTCTTGTACAACTGGTTAAGTACATTAGACTGCCTATTACTCTTGAGTACTCCACTTGATTCACACATTCGCCTCTATTTTTGGCTAGATGTTGGCTAGGATCTATCGGAGTTCTAGCAAAACCGGTATTGTTTTTGCTAAACTTCTCTAGAATCTTATCCACATAATGAGTTTGACTCAAGACAATTCCATCGGATGTTTTATGAATTTTAATTCCAAGTATAACATCAGCTAGTCCCATATCTTTCATGTCAAATTTGGAATTCAACATATTCTTTATGGACTTCACCATTTTATCATTACTTCCAATGATTAATATGTCATCTACATAAAGACACATGATTATGTAACCATCTTCGGTGTCTTTTATATAAACACATTTGTCACATTCATTAATTTGAAATCCATGTTCAAACATGGCATTATCAAATTTCTCATGCCATTGTTTTGGTGCTTGTTTCAAACCATATAATGATTTTACTAATTTGCACACCTTGTTTTCTTGTCCCAGAGCTAGAAACCCCTCGGGTTGTTCCATGTAAATCTCCTCATCTAAATCACCATTTAGAAAGGCGATTTTTACATCCATTTGATGTATTTCTAGATTTCTCAAAGCGGCAATAGCTATGATTAATCTTATCGACGTAATTCTCGTGACGGGAGAATACGTATCAAAATAGTCAAGACCTTCCTTACGTCTATAACCTTTTATCACAAGTCTAGCCTTGTATTTATCAATGGTCCCGTCCGCTTTCATTTTCCTTTTAAAAATCCACTTGTACCCTAGTGGTTTACTTCCCGGAGGGAGATCCACTAGTTCCCACGTGTGATTTTGTAAAATAGAATTTACTTCACTTTGAATTGCTTCTTTCCAAAGAGAACCTTCAGAAGAGTTCACGACTTCTTTAAAGCTTTGAGGTTCACTTTCGAGCATGTAAGTTAGAAAATCCAGACCAAAGGATTTTTCTACTCGTGCTCTTTTACTACGTCTTGGTTCAACCTCTTCGTCATCTACAATTTCATCAATTGTAGGTGTTGATAAAAGGATATAAGTTCAATAATTGAAGAACAATTCAAGTGTAAACAAGCTGAAGTACAAGTTGCTCGCCAGCCTGCTCGCCAGCTTGCTCGCCCATACCCTGGGTGACGAAGCAATAAGCCCACGTGGCCAAGTCCAGGCTGCTCGCCAGATTGCTCACCTAAGCTATGAGGAAACAAAGCAACAAGCCTACACGGCCAGGACCAAGTTGCTCACCTCATTGCTCGCCACGTTTCTCGCTCGCCTGCTCGCCCAACTCAGTGATGGCGAGGCAATAAGCTATGAAGCCAAACCCAAGCTGCTCGCCTTGTTGCTCGCCACACTGCTCGCCAGCCTACTCGCCCGACTCAGGGGTGGCGAGGCACCAAGCCACGAGACCATGCCTAATGTGCTCGCCCCACTGCTCGCCACGATGTTCGCCCGCCTGCTCGCCTTTCACTCCCAAAAATAAAGACACAAAAATGTCCAAGAGCTTACAAGGAGTGCATAGGTGTTGATTAGGTTAAGGTTAGTGGGGCAAGTGGATGAGGTGGTGACAATTGGAGGACACTTGTCACCATCAGAAGCCACATAGCTTAGAATGATGCCACCTCACCCTTAAGAGGGTATAAATACTTGTAAATACCTCATTTGTAGGGATCTGAATTTCCAAATACAAGAAATACCTTTGCAATATTTCTCTCACTATATTCTCTCTACAATTCATAATATAACAACTATATTATTATCTTAGATTATTGATTGAGTGATTCCATAAGACTGTTAGCCACATAAACCTTTGATTACAAGAATTGCTCAACAGTAGGGTTTGCAAAACTAGGGTTTGCATGGCTAGGGTTTGCATGTACTTTAGAAGTACTAACCTCTTCATTTATTTTACATGGAAATATATGCTCAAAAAATGAGACATTTCTTGATTCCATGATACTATTCTTATGTATATCATCAATTTGTGATTCGTACACAAGAAACCGATAGGCACTACTATTATGTGTATATCCAATAAATACACAATCAATAGTTTTAGGGCCTATTTTTACTTTCTTAGGTGGTGGAATTGCAACCTTAGCAAGACACCCCCACACTTTTAAGTATTTATAAGATGGTACTCGACCATGCCATAATTCATATGGACTTTTATCAACTTTCTTACGTGGTATCTTATTTAAAAGATAATTTGCCGTCAACACCGCTTCACCCCACATATTTTGAGGAAGTCCGGAATCTAGTAACATTGCATTCATCATTTCTTTCAATGTTCTATTTTTTCGTTCCGCGACACCATTTTGTTGAGGTGAATAAGGTGCAGTAGTTTCATGCTTAATTCCGTGTTGTGCAAAAAATTCGGCAAATGGAAACTCATATTCACCTTCTCTATCACTTCTCAACATTTTAATTTTCCTATTGAGTTAATTTTCAACCTTATTTTTATAAAGCACGAACTTGTCAAAAGCTTCGTCTTTACTTTTTAGAAGATACACAAAACAAAATTTTGTGCTATCATCTACAAAAGTGATGAAATATTTATTTCCACCACGTGTTTGTACACTTTTTAAATGACACACATCCGTGTGAATTAATTCAAGTGGTTCACTATTTCTTTCAATAGTTCGGAAAGATGACCGAGTCATTTTTGCTTCTACACAAATCTCACATTTATGACTTGTATCAATTTGGAGTGTAGGAATACTATTCATATTCATTAATTTTCTTAATGAATTAAAATTGACATGTCCCAAACGACCATGCCAAGTAATAGACGACTCAATCAAATAAGAAGAAGATGAAGCATTTTTATTCATAATTTTCTTAATCGTCATTACATTGAGTTTGAAAAGGCCATCACACTCATAGCCCTTTCCGACATACACTCCACTCTTGGATAAAATAACTTTATCCGCCCCTATTACAATTTTGAACCCATGTTTGTTCAACAAAGACCCGGACACCAAATTCTTACGAATTTCCTGTATATACAAAACATTGTTCAAAGTCAATTCCTTATCGGAGGTAAATTTCAGCACTACCTTCCCTTTTCCTTTGACATCGGAAGTCGCCGAATTGCCCATGTAGAGCTTCTCTTCATGAACACTTTCATCAAGGGAATTAAATAATTCCTTGGAAGAGCAAATATGACGGGTTGCACCCGTATCGAGCCACCATTCACGTGGGTTTGAGCCCACCATATTTACCTCGGACACAACGGCCGAGAAATGTCTCTCATCTTGATTGATCATATTCGCTTGGTCTTTCTTCGGCTTTCTACATTGAGCCGCCTTGTGACCGGGCTTCTCGCAATTGTAGCAAGTCCCGATAAATTTCTTTTTGAACTTATTCTTCTTCGGACCCAAATTCTTGGTCGAAGGGTTTTCTTTTTTCTTCCCATTATTTTTGGGGTTGGTCCTCGAGCCTTGGCCTTGTTCAACAACATTGGCTTTTGGCTCGGAGGCACCATATTTTTTTCTTGATTTCTTGTTGTCCTCTTCAATACGAAGACAAAAAACAAGCTCCTCCACGGTCATCTCCTTTCTTTTGTGGGTGAGGTCATTCTTGAAATCTTTCCAACCGGAGGGTAGCTTGTGTATGATGGCAGCGACTTGGAACGACTCACTAATCACCATCCCTTCCGCATGGATATCCGAAATAATAACTTGTAGCCCCTGCACTTGGCTAACAACAGGTTTAGTATCCACCATTTTAAAATCGAGAAACTTACTTACGAGGAACTTCTTTGTTCCGGCGTCCTCGGTCTTGTATTTTTTCTCAAGAGTTTCCCACAACTCTTTTGCCGTCTTTATTCCAATGTAAACGTTGTAAAGAGCGTCCGAGAGGCTGTTGAGAATATAATTCTTGGACAGAAAGTCCAAGTGATTCCATGCTTCTTGGGCAAGCACGGATTGCTCATCGGGTTCAGCGGGAAGAATGGGAGGATCTTCCCTTACGAATCTCGCCAGATTCAAAGTGGTTAAATAAAATAGCATTTTTTGTTGCCACCTTTTGAAGTTCATTCCCATGAACTTTTTCGGCTTGTCGTGGTGGTGACCGAAGGAACCGTCGAACCGATGAATGTGGAAGCGGAAGCTGGAGCAATAGGAGCCACCGGGGTAGTATCATTCAACACAATCGAGTTTGTATCAGTCATCTTGAAGATTATTTGTTTTAAGACTGTAGGAATATAGTGTAGGATGACTGAAAATAATAATAAAAAATAAAAGGAAAATTGAGGCTCGTGAGGAAGACGATTTCCTTAAAACAAATAATGCCCCTCACTTTATAGCAACAATATAGCACGATACCTTGCTATTACGAACTGAGATATTGTTCGTAAATCACCGGAGTATGAACGAAAAATATAGTAGAATATTTGGACAGAATAATGGGGCAGATTGCCGGAAAAGGTATCTGAATTTTTCCGCTCAAGTATTGTAATTCTTGTTATCCTTGTGTCTCTTGCAACACATAAGAATACTATTTATAGTACTAAAAAAATGACTGTTGGAGTGTGGCTATAAAGACCCACAAATGGTCTTGACCGAAATCGAAAAAAACGTCTGAATTAATTGCATTAAAACATGTTTTTTAAGTTTCAAAACGTGTTGTAACTGTAGAGATTTTGAAATCTCAGCAGGTCTGAAAAATACCTCTCAGGCTGACCTTCAGGATACTCAACACTAATTTTCCAATGTGGGACAAAAGTTCCCTTCATTTCTTCATTTGTTACAACAAACTTAAAAATTCAATTTTTCATTCACCCAATATCGGAATTGGGCGAGTAATATATCGAATCGAAGCTCTCTTCGAGAAGCACAAATTTCAACAATTACTAATTTAATTTTAGGATATTAGTAATTTATTTTGAAATGTTAGTGAAATATTTTTTTAGGAATTAGTGACCTATTTTTTAGTATTATTAAATTATTTTTAGGTATTAGTGATTTGAAATGCACATAATAACTAGTCTATAAAAGAATACCTGCCATTCTCGATTCACTCTCTATCCTAAAATTTGTGGAATTCCTATCTGGCCTTTTGTTAGTCTAACAACTGTGTGTTACAATTAGGATGGACTGTTTATCTAATCTTTGAGTTTGAGGTGAATTAAGTGATGGGATTGGTTGAAGACTCATTATGAAATTAGTTGAAGATGAATATATAATAAACCCAAGGGTGTGTGCCTTGCATACAATACTATTACTTGGTAGAAATTAAGAAATAGAAACATTTATAATACCCTTGCAAAAGTGATTTGGATCAACATTTCTTCAATAGGAATATTCTTGGTCTCTGGTAATGCAAAGTATATGAAGGCAGTCATGATGGACACAAAGCAGCCGAAAAACAAGAATAACCCAAACTTCAAGTGGCAGAGCATCCACAAAAAGGTTTGAGCGACGATGAAGGTGCAACCCATGTTCACGGAAACACTCAAACTCTGCGCAGCGGATCGAATCTCCAATGGAAAAATCTCACTAGGTATCAGCCACCCAAGAGGGCCCCATGACCACGCAAATCCAGCTATGTATATACATATTAGTGACACCATTTCAATGCCATACCACTTTGGTAAATCCCCTGGCTTTCCATCCACTCCGAATCTCATAGCTATTGAAATTGCAACACCAATCTGAAAGTATATATAATATGTAAGAATGACAAAAAATAATTATTAGTTTTCTATAAATGAAGATGTACATATATATAACGAATGAGCATTGCCATGTACAATGAGTACCATGTTCAAAAATTTGATTAAAAACCTGTTTTCAATCTCGTTTTCCACAGTTAGTTATAAGCGCTTATTTTTAAAGTTATTAAAAAACCGCTACTGGTCTTCCAGTTAAGACTGCAAACACACGCTAATTCTAAATAATTTTGTTTTCTAAAAATAGTACTCCCCTATCCCCTTATTGAAATGAGCACGGGTTTTAAATGAGAAACTCAAAATAACTTGTTAAAGGCATTGTAAGGTGACAAGCTTGAGATCCACATGTTCTAGTAGTGTAGGTTACCCTTCTGATTTCTGTTGACATGGTACATATTTTTTTCCAAATTGTCATGGAAGTGTGACTTACAACAGCCAATTTAAGGACTAAAAAACCAGTCTTGTTAAAGTTACCGAACGAAAAACAAAAATTCAAAATTTAAAGAACGAAAAACAAAGTCAACAAAATTTAAAAGATAAAAAACTTTATTTTTTCTATATGTAACAAGAGATCCCGCGTAAAATGTACCTGAGAAACGAGCATTTGAATGCCTCCTTGGAGGAAAAGAAACCTCCTTCCCCATTTATCCACTCCATAAATAGAAACGCTGGTTGCTAAAACATTCACCCCACCAGTGATCACAGCGGACACCAAAGACGCGTGGCTGCCAAACCCGATACTCTTGAACAACAGCGGCGCGTAAAACACAATGGCATTGATTCCAGCTAGTTGTTGAAAGAAGGGAATGGCTATTGCCATTGTGACATAAAATCTGTACTTTCTCTTGAGCAGGTTCCTCCAAGGGTGTTGGACTCTCTTGGACGCTTCACTGGCTGAAACCATATCATTGAACTCTTCATCTACGTCTAAGACACCTCGTATTCTCTTTAGTTTGGATTGAGCTTCCTCGTATTTCCCACGCTCAATCATGGAGTTTGGTGTCTCGGGGAGGAGTATTGATCCGACGATGATGATGATCGCGGGGACTATTCCTCCCCCTAAGCTCAGCCTCCATCCCCACCCACCTTCGATCTTGGCGAACCCGTAGTTTAAAAGATTGGCTACCAAGATGCCTATACTAATGCACAATTGAAACCCAATGTTGAGTGCTCCTCTGTGCTTGTAAGGAGCCATTTCGGATAGATAGAGTGGAACAGACTGTAGTAGCATGCATACACACTAAATATCATATGAGGAATTAATGTGTTATGTGCAAACGTATAGTAGAATAATAATTTTCTAAAAAAATACATATGCAACTGCTGTATAATAACTTTTTGTTTTTTTATATGTACATCTATCACTATATTTGAAGAGCTAGTAGTATTGGGTAACATCAATACTTTTCATTAAATGGGCTTTTTTTTTCATATTTACAAGAATATATTTGATTGCTTGTCTTGCGTGATTTTTCTAAAAGAAAATGTATTGTGTACTTGCACACCGTATCAATAATATTACTATGAGTCCTTTAAAAAAAAAAATATTACTATGAGTAGATTTTATATGTGCATGGTTCAGTGTACCGAATAATTTAAGGTCGACACAATGACGACCAGACCCAATAAAATCAGGAAAAGGCCCATTATCCCAACATGATTTCATTACCACATCTCCTTACTGATGAGGAGACTGCATGACGATCATGCGATTAGTTAGCGAGTAGAGGCGACCAACCGCCGACCACAAGGCAGTTCGAAGACCTCATCATGACCTCGAAGTAGTCCGATGATGATGAATGCAGCAGAGCGACCTCATGTAATGAAAAAGTAATACTACAAGAAAAAGACTTTGACATGCTAGTGACAGTTGGAATAGGACAAACACGAGAGCATACTAGTCATTGTCCTATGTGACATCATTTTATTGGGTCTAGGACTTTCTCAAGGACAAATTACTTGCACTTCCTACAATAGGTCAAATCCCAACAATAGATGTTGGGGACCTGATGAAGGTAATACTTGCATCATTTTGTGCTCACATTCAGATAATTATTGAGAGTTTTGGATGCATTTATAAGTTTAATTGCTATCTATTTCAATACTAATCCATTTTGAGGAGAATTGCAAGTTTTGTAGGAAAATAAAAAGTTTTGAAAGAAAATACGAGATCATAGAGTAGTTGAAATTAATAATATAATGAAATCATGTGAAAGACATTGAAAAGAAGGTCGCAACAAAAAAAGAATCAACTCAATTGGAGTTCTAGAGCTCAAGTTATGAAGAAAATAAGTTCAATAGGTGGAAAAGTGTAAAAACTGTCCAACAAGACCGTGCAGCAATGCACGATCGTGCACGATTTCTTGAAAAAGATCGAGCAACTCCGACTTGTACGTGTTGAGAGAAAAAAAGAATAGAAGGTTTGGACATGAAGCTCGAACACGACCGTGCACGACCTATTTTGCATTTCTTAAAATTGTGTTGGACCACCAACACGGTCGTGCACACCTAAAATGAGAATATCATACTCCCTCCGTCCCAGAATTACTTTCACACTTTCCTTATTTGGACGCCCCAACTTTTCTTTCACACACCTAAAAAGGAAACTTTTTTCACTCACAAAAGTCAACAAAACACACTTTTTCTTATTTTATTATTTAACTTTATACTCACATACTTACTTTTCCTTATTTCGCGTGCCCGGAACTATTATGAAAGTAGTTCCGAGACTGAGGTAGTATTTTTTTATCAAGGGACACAAGGAATGATCCAAGGAGAGATATAAATACCCCTAGAATTGATTTTTCACTGAGATTTCAACATTTGAAAGAATTAGAGAGCAACAAAGAGGAAGAACATGAGTATTTCATCATTTTCTTTTGCATTTTTCATTAGATTTCATTAAAAACTTATTAGAATAGAATTCCATGAATAAGTTTTAATTTCATTTAGATTTTAAATTCCAAGAAAGGATTGAAGTGGGTTTATACTTTTACATCAAGTTTGCAGCTCTACTCTATTAAAAAAGGTGAAACCTTTCATTTATTGTAGTTTTATCTTTGGATTAAGTATGAACTTTTTTTATTTTGTCTTAATTTTATTTGGTTTCATGTTATTAGTCATAGACTAATTCTCTTATGCTTTGAGTGTGTGAATTGTGATGGGAATTGATATGATCATGTTTTGATTGTCTTCAATTTGCTATGGAAATGGAGTTATGTTTTTATTAATGAGTTTTTCTTGATTATATTAATTGATTTGATTTTGTATCTCTCTTGATTGGTGGTTGCATGCTACAATGAGAGTTGAGTGTGTGATTTATTGGTTTTTTTATAGAGAATGATTGTTTAATTAATTGGATCCCATTAGTAGTTTATTACGCCAGAGGAGGGGGGAGGGATAGACAACTTAGATCACTACTAATAGACATTAAGTGCCATAATCATGAATTATGGTGTTTAAGTATCTACTATTTTAGGAGTTAATAAACTCTAATTGATCACTCAAGTCTCGAAAGGGATTTGTTTTCAATTGTTTAGTGATAGACTTTAACTCATCACTAATGACATAGCAAATGAGAGATTGTTAGAACATGAGTAGCATCAATTGAAATCATAAGGAGAACACCCAAAGCATTTCACTCAAATCGCACTTCTATTCGAAGTTAGAATTTATTGCTTTTAAGTTGCTTTTAGTTTAATTGTGTTTGTTGATTGCATTAAGAATTCATAGTTTAAAACTTGGACTAATTTTTATAATATTTATGCCAACACATGATTTTGAGGGTCCATTGTAATCCTAGGTCGATACTACTTGGTCTTTGCTTGTCATACTACAATTACTTCATAGCTTTTGAATTGCATTGTTTTCGAAATTTGTGAAAAACTATGAAAAAGTCAGGAACCATGGGAGACGTTGTCTCCTAGGTATCTTGTAAAAACTATAAATAAAGGTCACAGATAAAAGAATCTCAAATTTAAAGTCTAAATTGTCACACAGGCAGGGGTGGGAATAGGCTAGACCAGGCTAAGCCTCTCACAAAAAAGTCTGGACCTGATTTACTATTAATGAGTCTAAGTTTGAGCTGTTATCTATAAAAGGCTATTTAGTAGGCTTAACCTGGGCCTTTCTAACAAATAGGTTAGACCTGAAAGCCTTTTAAATGCCTACCTAATAAATTTTTTTTATAACTTTTTATTCATCATGAAAACTTTAAAACTACACCTATAAAATTAACAAATGTCTCAATAACAAAATAATAATATTAAATATTTTATCAAATCACAAATAACATCGTTAATGACTACATCAACTTACT
Organism: Prunella vulgaris; assembly: GCA_026898435.1. Taxonomy (NCBI): domain Eukaryota; kingdom Viridiplantae; phylum Streptophyta; class Magnoliopsida; order Lamiales; family Lamiaceae; genus Prunella; species Prunella vulgaris. The sequence goes on along the minus strand of JAPKLY010000023.1, from coordinate 13,551 downwards.
AAGCAAACAATAACAAAACCATAAAATATTTCAAAAAATCAATACATAAATGATAAATATTCCTTCCAATTTTTTCAACTATTTATAAAGAAAAATAAAATCACAAAAAGAAAAATAAATATTCCTTCAACTTACCATCTTCTGTGGCCACTGACCATGTTCCATTAGAACATATATATATTAATTAATAATAAAAATAATAAATTGTAACTTATAAATTAATATCTTAATTATACATTTTTATATTATATTATATTATATATATATATATATATATAATTAAATAGGTTGGCCTGTTGAGTTTAAAAAATCTTTAAAAAAGCTCAGGTCTGACCTATTTAATTAAATATGCTTTTGAAAAAATCTGAACCTAACTTATTTATTAAATAGGTGGAAGCTAACAAGATTTTCAGTAGGCCAGACCGTAGGTCCCCGTCGGTAGTCTAGCCTATTCCCATCCATTCACACAGTCCGACAAATTCTCACTTATTTATTGTATTCTGCATTCTGCATTCTGCATTCTGCATTCATATTCCAATTCTCTAAGTATTGACTCCCAATCATTGGTATTAATAGTTGATTTAGTTTCTCATAGTCACATTCAACCTCAGCTCCATTAATCTCTATAACCACTGTCAACAATTAGTGCTAGAGGAAAGAGGTTTTCTATACACCTATTCCTAACCCTGCCTCACGCACGCAAAAAAACTTGAAGGTTCCTATTTTTCAAGAAAAAGCTCATAACATCCAAATTTTCATGTTTTCTATTCATTGTTTCCTTTCCCAAGCAAAGTTTCCATCGGAAAAGTAAAATCTGTTGAATAAAAATAAATTTATATTTTAATATTTTATAAGGAGTTTATTTTAAAATTATATATTAATTAAATATTTTATTTTATTAAATACTTTTAAGAAAATTTATAAACTCTTGAACAATCTATATAAGCTCAACTAGATAGAAGAAAAAAAGAAAAAAAAGGATGAGATGAAGTCACTCATATTCATATACCTGATTGGTAAACCCAACTCCAAATCCCAGAAGTATACGGCCAACTATCAACATCCAAAAAGCCTTAGCTAAAGCATTGATCAAAGCCCCGGTGCCGAAAAGCACACCCCCAATCAACATTGACGTTTTTCTCCCCTGTGTTCGGGTCACCGTCGACGCTATGAGCGACGACGAAAGTGCAGCCAGGTACAAGGATGATGTGAACAGAGTAAGTGTTTGGCTTTCAAATTTACAGTACTGATTTGTGCTGCTTTCCCTCACCTTCCTGTATACCGATGGAAAGAAATCCTCCAAGAAGGAATCCATTGACGTTACTCCCCCTGCATCAACCAACCCAAACACGTCCTTAATCAAAATAACAAAATTTTAACTACATATATATAATAGCTAAAAGGCAAAAATATTGTAACCGTGAACTAGCACAAATTAAAATAGTGTTTTCTTAGACCTGAACTTCCAACATCGTAGCCGAAAACAAGACCACCCGTGGCTGCAATAACGCAGGTAACTACAACGTACGGTGTTAACTTGCCGGGATATTCTTTCTCGCCGGAGCCGCTGGAACCACTACTAACCATGTTTTTTTGGGATTATAATCGAAAATAACTGTAATTGCCTTATTTTTTTGTATATATAATGGAATGTACTTTATGCTTCTTTCGAGCTATTTTGCAAGCGGTTAATTTTCTTTCCTGGAGACTGTGATTCAGTTGTGGTGTAGTTTCCGATTGTAATTACAGATAATCCCCTTTTTGGTGATTAATATAATTCTGATTTATAGCAATACAGAATAATTTATTTCCTCCGTCCCATAATTATTTTCACACTTTCTTTTTCTCGTCCGTCTCACAATTGTTTTCACACCCTATAAATGAAAATTATTACTTTAATTTTATCCTCACAATCCAACTAATTTTATTATTTTAATCCCAAAGGTGTTATATAAAAGTAATTAATAAAATTTATTGTTTTAAAAAATTATTATAACTGGAAAAAAGTATCGTGCAGAAAATTTCTAAGCCGTCGGCTTTACCGGAAATGAAGTCAACTGATTTTGATTGTGCGAGTCGTCTCGTGTCGTGTGTATCCCGCTTATTATTTTGGACTGTCAATATTTATTTTTATGAAAATAAGGGTGCTTTGCTTGGTAGAGAAATTTAAAACCAAAAAATTGGAAATGGCACGGAAATGAAATACTCTCCTCTGTCTACGATAAATGGTTCATGTTGTCTTAAATGATCGTTCAAAATAAATAGTCCACTTACTTAAAATGGAAAAATTACAATTATTATTTTTATTTTTTATATATACTCACTTTTACACATCTCATCAAAAAAATTTTTTTGAATAATTAAATATTTTTTTATACTAATGCACCCACTTTTACACATCAACATCAATTTTTTCTTAATAACCGTACATTGCTAAGGTAGACCATTTTTTGTGGACAGATGGAACATATGGACATGCATGGTAGTAAATAAATGAATATTACAAGGTGACTTGAACTAATATTTTGTAAATAAACAAAATCCAACCCTCTAGAGGAAGAGATCGTGTAATGAGCAAGTATAGAGACAAATAGTATCGAACCCACAAGAAATAAAACTAGAAGTGAATTATTTGTTATTGTTTGAAATTAAAAAAAAAAATTCTAACTAGGAATTGAAATTCAATGGGAGTAGTTTCCTAAATTCTAACATACACTCAATGAGATTAAATAAATAAAATAAACACAACATAAAAACTATTTGTATTTGTTGTTTATTCATTTTTTTTTTTGAAGAATTACACCAATCATATATGGAATGGTCGATAAATATCGTCAAGTTTCTGTTGAAGCCTTTCTCTCTCCCTCGAAGCGTTGTCTCGTTCATCCGCATCTCTTGAGTTCAAACTCGGCTGCATTTTCAGTATTTCACTTTGGATGCTCTTTATCTACCAAAAAAAGCAAGCATAAGAACTAGATGTACAAAACATTTAGCCAAGTGTACAATACAACACAGCATTAATTACCTTTCTGTATGGCCACCTATTCAAGTTTTCCTTGCGACATATGCTCTTTATTGCAGATGAACATATGTTCAATTGCTTGGAGGCTTCATTGATGGGAAGATGGAAGTAGTTTACCAAATCCCTCACTTTCATATTTCCCGTTCTTTCCCTCTGCAGTTCATATCACGACAAAAATCGAGCACTCGTCAAAATATGATCTTTGATTATAAGAAAGAGACAAAAATTTACGTGGGACCATCTCATAATATGACACTATATAAATTACCACCCAACTCTTACTAATATGATTAGAAAAACATTTTTTTTTAGGCCGGCAAGTTAATGGTTTTGTAACTTTTAATTTTTTCACATGAACACGTGTTACTGTTATTTGTAATCAATATCACTGTTATTCATATATACTATCAGTGTTATAAAAATATACTTATTTTTTAACAGTGATAATGTATTATGTACATGCATAACAGTGATAGTGCATGAATACATATATTAATAGTGATGATAATGGATAATCTCGAGTTCACCGTGAACTCGAGTTCATAAAAGTTTTTATCATTGAACTATATCTATCACGCCCACGTCAACACGAAATTCACGTTTACTATATTCGATTACTAAATTGCAATTTAATTTTTTCAAATTTTGAAAATAGAGAGTATTGAAATCGAAAGAGAAAAAAGAAATTTTCCCATCATAAAAACAATATGCATGCATAAATTATAATACAAACCTGCAATGCCATGTTGCTACTAGATGGTCTTACTTTATGTCCCTCTTCTGGTTGATTTACACTGCCTTGTTGGTTTGTTTGTGCATCTCCAATTACAAAGATTTTGTTCAAAATCATTAAATAGATCAAGAAAATGATTTAATGCATGCACAATGCACAATAATTGACAAAATACATTATGACATAAACCTCAAATTACCTCCAAAAGTTTGTCCAAAAACAATATCATCGTTAAGACCAGTGCATAACGCGTTGTAAAAACTGGAGAGAGGGTCTTGCAACATTATGTAACTTTCTCTCTTGCGATCATCACAATATTGAATTAAGAATTGCTTCACATTGCTTATGCTTTCTTCACAAAAACTTACCAAAACAACATCACAATTAAATTAAACATGAGTGTATTATCATTGATATATATGTAAATAAATGAACACATAAATAAATTATCTTACTCGAAAATATGGTACTCGCGATTTTCAGGGGATAAATTGATATATTTCTCCAACACCGCGTGGACTATTAGGCCTAAGCTTCCATGAATGTGAAGCTTCAAGACATGATTACCTTTCAAAAAATATTAAAAAAAAATATTAATTACAATGTTAATTTGTGAAATAATTATATATAGTAAATTAAAATTAAAATTAAAATTAAAATGTTACAATAGAAAGAGGTCCAACCATTAACATGGAAAATTTGTCGGAGTGTTTGGCAACAAGTGCAACTGTGTGGTGATGGTGGAATTGGCCAAATTGGAATTGGAATCGGATTTCCGAATTCCGAAAACTGCGAAAAATTAGTGTACGCTGTGTTTTGGTCATCATTACAGAGAATTTCGTCGTAACAAACTGCCGGAAATTGAGTCTCATTGTTTCCGGCGGCGGCGCCGCCGAGTTCCTCCGCCATTCTATTTACCAAGTCATCGAGTAAAGGGTTGTCGTTGTTATCATCGTCAAGCATCAACAACTGCTCCGCATTTGAAACTGCGTCGGCGAGAGTTTGATCGGCCATTTTTATGTGTTAATTGTGCGGTTCCGGTGACAATGCACGGCGGAAGAAGTGGTGGCGACGCCTGGTGTGGACCAAGCGCTGCCGCGAAGAGTTCTGTTTGATGCAGCAGTAATATTGAAAGTGTTTAGAATCAGAAGAGAGATTCTGAATTGAAGAGTTGCGGAGATTGTAAGGGAAATGGAACAGAGGAAGCGGTTAATGACCGTTGATAACCAAAAATGTAAACGGTATATATTTTATTTAAATTGATTCTTTTATTTTATTTTTAAATCAAAAGTAAAATAAAACAAATGAATTATTAATTAAAGATCATTGCAAAACTCAAGGTGAAGGTTTATGTTCTACACCTCACATCCAAATAATTTACTTAGAATAACGAAACTAATATTAAAAATGATTTGAGTACTTTGTGATTTTTTTTTCTATTTAATACTCGCTCCCTCCCAAATCAAATTTGCACATTTTTTATTTTGGATTATCCTAAATCAATTTTTATTCTATTTAAATGAAGTAACATCGATTTATGTGTACATCCACATAACTATACACATATTAATTCATATATCATAATTTTATTTAAAAAATATATTTTTTTAAACCACGTGCATTGGGTGCAAATTCGTTACGGATGGAGGGAGTAATTTTTATGTTCCTAACTTAAATATTTTTTAAAGACTTCCGACAATAATTACATATTTCATAAATGAAGATAAAACATTGTTACAATACCCAATTTACTTTAAATCATTCTTCACTCATCATTCAACCAAAAAATTTAAAAAACATTTGTCTTTTCCAAATGTGGTCATGTAGAAGTTTAATAGGGATATACTAGTTTATTGTATCGATCAAGAGATGATAAAGACATCTCATAGATTTGTCGATATGAGGAATAAATATATACTACTATTTTGTTTAGTTGTTTTCTTATTATTGATGAGAGTTGTGTTTCCGTTTCAATTTTTAACGAAAAAGTATATTGCTGATATTTAGTGAAGTGAATTGGATATTATACCCAGCTTTAAATATATTTGTTTATTCAAGATTACTTGCGCACTTTGTGTACACACATTAAGAATTTTTTAGATAAAATATTATGAGTAAATATGTGTATATTTTTATGAATAAGAGCACAAATTAATATTTAATTATTATGAGTATATAAATAAAGTTGGAACGCTTAAATAAAATAAATATATATGTAATCTTGGGACGAAAGAAGTGTTAGATAAACTACATTAGATTTATTTATTTATTTATTTATTTATTAGCATTTGTCTGTTATTACTTCTGTATTGGACTTTAAGGAAATTATAATACTCGATTCAACTTTTTTTAAGATCTCTTGAAAGGCCCAGGTTATATGCACCCACATTTGTTAAGAGTACACACACTTTATAATTTTATTAATTAACAATATATATATAAAATATAATAAATACTTCTTTGACTTTTTCTCCTTATATCGGTACACCCACCTTAATTATCGGAACAACTTTCAAAAGCATAATTTTTTTTTGTCAAATACTAATATATTAAATAATAATTTTTTTAAAAACAAAAAATCCCAAATAAATGGAAAATAATATGTAGTTTTTTGTTTGAATTTTGAAAAAATTATGAAAAAAGAAAAAAAAAAGTGAAATGAAAGCACAAAACAAATAAAAATAAATTAATTAATATATCTTTTCAAACCATCTAAATAGATTTTTTTTTCGATTATATTTTGAAAAAAAAAAAACACTTTTATCAAAAAAAAAAAGTGTAATTCGAAAAATTAAACGAAACAAAAATTTTGACAAGATTTTTCGGAAAAAGACTAAAATTTCGTTAAAAAAAAATTAAAAAATTGTACTTTATTTCGAATAACCAGATTAAAAAAAACAAACTTGTACTTGAATGTAAAAATAGAGATTGAGAGAGGAAATGATGAAGATCAATGAAGATTGAGGAAGGAAAAAAAATCACCGTTATTCTTACATGTTTTTTTTCATTTTACAAATAGGGTTGCCTAGTAAATGGGAATAAAATTTAGTGAAAAATAAACGTGATGAAAAATTACGTAACAGGATAATACGGGAGCTATGTAGTGAAGATGAGAAAATGGAAGAGAAGAGTGAAAGAATAAAGTGAGAAGAAAAGAAGAACAAAAGGGCGAAGAGAAATGGTGGGTGCACAATAAAAAATAAAGAGAAGAATTAAAATTATTAAAAAAATAATTGATAATTTGTGAAGTGTGTGTACTGCAAACAAACGTGGGTGCATATAACCTGTGTCCTCTTGAAACTCAACATTGGGCTTCTTAATAATTTATTCCTAGTTGACACTATCAAAAAAATTGGCCCATCTTTTTTTTTTAAAGATCTAATACCTAATATAATTGGCCCATCTTGACACTATCAATATGAATTGAAGTCAATAAGTCCGGCCCAAACTGCCCATTAAGTTCGTCACAAGTCAGTAAAAGTACGAATTCAATTTGCATGTGTTTTGCCATCTCTTTTTTTTCATTTTCTTAAAATACAAGCAATACATATGAAACAGCTAGCGGCATGCCTGTTACAAGTGATAAAAGGAAGGTATAAATACTTTATATTCCACTGTAACGTATTTGTCATCGTGTTAGAATTTTACTTTCAATTCCTTACAAATTTTAATCCAGTATTGTAATATTATTTTAAGGGTATGTTTGGTTTAGGGGACTAAATAGTCAATCCCCCAAAAACAGGACTATTCCAGCCAAACATGTTTTGACCGGAATAGTTATGTGTTTGGGGGATTGACTATTTAGTCCCGACATACCCTAATTAAAGGTATATATAATTTATACCACTTCGCCCGTTATATTATTTAATACCTCATGCTTTTGTTATTATAATTTTTCATTGCACACCAACATAATATAACATATATAACTTGAGGTATTAGTAATTTATCACTTGTAACGAATACTTAAATAAATTTACTACATAATTAATATCTAATCACTTTTATATATATTATCTAACTTTATCACAAACATTTTAAGATGAGGTTCCTTGTGTATATAAATTTATGTTTAACTAGGTATATAAATTAATTTTAAAAAAAAAAAAGAGAAAAAAGAAACACAATCTCTTTCGCATTGAAGTCAGTGGCTTGTATTCCATCCCTAAGAAATAAATATGTGACGCCCCATAAATTAAATGATCATTATGGGAGAGGCTCTCAAATACACCAACATATGCACACAAATGAATAAGTAGCATGTATGTGTGTATGCAACATACATGCATGCAGTCTGCAGGGAGAGAGAGAGAGAGAGAGAGAGAAAGAGAGAGAAGGGGGGCATGCAGTGCACGTGACGACAATACAAGGATGGAAAGGGAAGTTGCGCCTGAACGCACGTGGAGGTGGTGTGGCAGGCAATTTAGGTTAGCACAACAATATTTGGTGTCAGAGAGAGAAGAGAAGGGGCCGGGCCGGGCCAGGGGAGAAAGAATACTTCATCAGGTGGGGTGGCAAGGCTGTTGTCCATATAAACAATTCTCTTTCCTTATCATCATCATCATTTTTTCATCCTGAAAACTCATTTTATTTTTTCAAATGGGTGACAGAAATATAATTTGATAATGATGTTTTAATATTTTGAAAGGGACCAGTGAATAATTATTTTTGTCTTTTTTTGCTGATTCATATTTAAAATAAATTACGAAGCACACAGGGAAAAGATAAACACTAGACTACATAGAAATAAAAAAGATCAGAACGAGACTCTACTTAGGTTTCCTTTTTTTTTTTTTACAAAATTCTAAATTCAAGACTTAAATTTTGTATTTTCTCAATGAAAACTAAACTAATTTAAGTATTTTTTTAATGCAAGGCTGGCCTAATGAAAAAACATTTTCTAAAAAAAAAAAAAAAAGCTTGAGCCTATATACGAGATATCAATATAAATTATCATTATTCAGTCATTTAAAAATATAAATAAAATATTTATTAAACAGTAATAATTTTTATGTTAAATGATGATAATTAAATAAGAATTCAGTTCAGAAAAATCTTGTCTAAGTCATTAATTTGTAGTATATATATCGTAAAGTATCCAAATCTTCAATGATAAAAGAAAATAAAAATAAAAAATTGAAATAGTGGTGACATGGTCCCCTACAGTAGTTGGAAGAATAAGATGCCTAGGGATTAGTGTCCATATTGCTTTATTTCCGTATTTCAATAAAAGTATATAAATCGGTCTTTTGAATTCTCGTAAACCCACATTGCCTAAAGAGCAACGACAATAACGCTTGTTTCTGTTTTTTATCCACTCTACCACTATGTAAATTTCAGTGTACGGTTTAGTGTGCAATAATTGAGTTTATTTATACTTAAAAAAATAAAAATTATTATACTGAAAAGTGTAAATAAATTACATTTGAAAAAGTTTACACTAGAAATTGTTAATAGTATATATATTTTAGTGTATTCGTCTTTTTAATGTTAATCAGCCCAAACTTTTTCTGCTATGTTTTCAACTTCATCTCTCATAGTGATAAGTGTTTATTTTTTAAAATTAGTGTGACCCAACTTTTAAATTATAGAAGCACTTCTGATTGTGTAGTTGTAACTGTAAACATATCCTTCGTCTAAACAGTTTCAACTGTTGAGAGAGTGCAATATGCACGAATTGCATATATATAAGACATTCATTTTTTTAATATATATATGTTCCTTCTTCCGTTTTATTTTTTGAGTAATTTTATTGTACATAAGGTGCACCGTGCAATAAAACATATATTTTTTTAAAAATTATACATATTATTATAGAAAAGTTACACTATGACAAATTCGCTGATAGATAGCGGGTAAAACCCGCCATTAAAAGGGTGGAAAAAACGCTGTTGAACATGGTGATATTAAAAGTGGCGCCGAACAACAGCGGTTTAAAACCGCTATTATATCTAGATTTAACAGCGGTTTTATAGACATATAAGAGCGGATTTTAACCGCTATTAAAAGTAAAAAACATAGCGGGTAATAACCGCTTTCTTTTCTCAATATTTTTCCAATATTTAATTATTGCAATATTATATATTTTTTTAATAAAACTTGTAGTACGATTTTTATACTTTAATTAAAATAAAAATAAATTTTAATATAAATAACATTAAATCTAAAAATTCAAAAGTTCATATCATTACTTGCTAATCATTGCAATAATCTTTAAAATGCATTACATCAATATAAATTCAAGTACCAATGGTGTTCAATAACTAAATTAATTAACTACTACATCATCATAATAATCAAATAATCTTGAGCAACACGTTTGATATTCTCTTGCAGTACCATATTCTCTTGATATTCTCTTGCAGTACCTCTGGAGCTGAGCCTTAGTTATGCCAACTTGATCTTGAGCAGTAACACTGTCATTATGAGTTCATATTAGGAGTTAATCAATAAGAATTTGATGCCTATAATATATATTTGAAGAAAAATGGCTTTACTCAACATGATTAAAAAAATTAATGCTACACATATATTATCACAAAATTATTTTTATCTCATTTGCACCGTGTACCAATAATACTTTAGTTTGTAATAACTAAAGTAGTACAGTTCTATATATAACAAATCAGATTAGAAAAGGCTTAATTCTGAAACTTCACGGAAAAAACATCAATGTTTATCAAGTCGAGTTTTCTTATTAATTTCAGAAATTGAGCTGCAAAGCTGCTACTAAGAAGTCTAAGAACATAACTTAAGTACCCCACCAACTTTCTTGATTCGTGGCCCAGTTTAGCATAAATGAAATCATCAAGCCCACTTTTCCACATTGAGAAACAATAAAATAAAAATCACAACATCATAATCAAATTACCAAATGCACCTAAATTGTTGCAAGAATTTACCATTCAGTGGCATGCCTTGCTCTTGAATAGGGACGAAATGATCCCTCTTCCCTGATATGCTTGGCTTCAGTTCAACAACAGTAATAACCTTCTCCAATCATGTTTTCCTCAGAGAAATTGTTAGTTGCAGCCGCAATAGCAGCGAACTTGAACAGGGGTAACTTAAAATCATCATTAGTCCTTTATCAATCAAAGCATAATAAAAATTTTTTTACAGAACTCATTACCCTATTCTTCTCGGCCTCAATTCTCTCCTCTTATATCTTCATTTCCCTGATAAAGAATCAGAAAACATCATACATAATTAATTAAAAAATGCTAGTTTCATAATACCAAGACTCTTTCTTCTATTGTCTCGGGGACTACTTACACAAGAGAATTACAATAAAAGGCAACATGATTACAATAAAATCCTGCAATGCAGGAAGCATAATGATGTGTTAATGGGCTACTCAAATATGAGACTTGTATTTCTCATTCACAAATCCATCTTTCTTTATGCTACTCACTCTCAGTTTTGTCCTACTTGTCTTTCTTTTGTTACTGAAAATGGAGGTGCAAAGTCAATACCAAATGCCCAACAACTGAGATAAGAAATCAATGTTCGTAATCATATTGACATGATAAAAACATGTGAACTAATCATATACAAAGCAAAAAACCAGATCTAAGTTAACACCTAAAATGATGCTAAAATAAAGGTTAGTTGTGTCACACACTTTCCACTTTCACTTAATAAAAAAGAATAGCAGATAATATAGAAGCACATCTGCAAATTTTAATAGCACTTTTACAAATGAAGATTTAGCATTTTTCAGTTCATATCTTAGTTTAGTTTCTGGTACATGTTTGATGCCATTTACCAAAGAGAGTCGAGATAATAAGTTGATATAAATAAGAAAGCAATAAAATTAGCATAATAAAAGTAAGCAATGACCACTCTATAGAGTAGACAACACACAAAAAAACCTCAAAATCATCATTAAGATAATTATCCCAAAGTATTTTTCTTACTTGTGCAGTGAGCGACTTAATACCTTCTTTTGCAGCTTTGTTTTTTGTTGTCAATTGCCAAATCAGCACCAAGCTTTTCACAAAATCCAACTTTGCAGTGCTGGGGAAATAACCTGAACACAAACAACATTAATTCCATTCACAGGGACGCCTAATTTTTAGTCCATTCACACAAACAATATTAATTCCATTCACAGGGACGCCTGAACACAAACAATATTAACTTTGTCCATTCACAGGGATGCCTAATTTTTAGTCACAAAATAGCAAATTGTTTGCAAAAATTGTTGAGCCCGCACTTGCAAAAAATAATTTTGAAACCCTAATAAAATATAATCCCATCAATTATACCTTCAGTTGACAGCGCGGAGGCGAGGCAGGGGGTGCGTCGCGTGTGGCAGAGCAGAGGCGAGGCTGCGACGGCAGGGGGTGCGTCGCGTGTGGCAGCGCGGAGGCGAGGCTGCAACGGCAGGGGGCGCTTCGTGTGTGGCAGCGCGGAGGCGAGGCTGCGATGGCAGGGGGTGCGTCGCGTGTGGCAGCGCGAAGGCGAGGCTGCGACTATGTCTGATGTAGCGCACAGGCGTGGGCGGCGCCGGCGTGGGAGGAGGCGGCTGGAGGAGGCAGCGATGTGTGGCAGCTGAGAATGAGAAATTTTTGGGAGGAGAAAGGAGGGAATGTGTAATGTGAGTTCTAATTAGGGTTTAAATTAAAGTTGGTATTTTAATTTATTTAAATTAACAAATGCAAATTGATAAACAATAGTTAGCTTTGTCCAAATGGTAACTATGCACTTTATTTTTACTAAGGTCATGGGTTCGATTCTGGGGAGGGACAATTTAATTTCTATTGTTTAACTATTTAACAGCGGGTTTTTAACTATTTAAAAGCGGTTTTTAACCGCTGTGTTTAGAATAAAAGATATCATACTTTTAACAGCGGTTTTTATTACCCGCTATGTTATAGCTACGCCTTTTAACATATAATAGCGGGCACACTTTTAACAGCGGGTTTTTAAGCTTTAACAGCGGTTTAAAAATTACCCGCTCTTATATATGTGCTATTAAAAGTGATATTTGTCATAGTGTTACTTTTATGGGTAGTTTCGAAATAATACATTTTCTAGTCATTATTTTTAATTGGGATATTATGCAAAAGAAATATTATATTATTCCAAAAATTGTATCAATTTAAAAATAGTTAAAAAAAATATATCAATTTAAAATTATTCATTTTTTTTTTATAATGAACAGAAAATTTAACGTGAATTCAATTTTCCATATAAATAAAGATAATGCATCTGGAGTGTACAAAGACTAAATCTTATTTTTAATACTCATTTCTTTGTTCTTGACAAGTACGTAGATATTTTGCGTGCAACTTAATTAATTAATGGTCAACTGATAAATATCTTTCTCCAAAAAAATATTTATCATCCGTAAGACAAAAAGAAAAAAAAATGGAGTCCTTGTCTAAACGAATATATATATATATATGTTGAAAAAATATTAGTTGTAAAGAAACAATTAGAGAAAGTGTTCGATCTTTCAACTAGCTAGAAACATAAATAATTATTGCACATGCTATATATATATATATATATTATCTAAAATTTGTTTCACGTAAAACAGTTTTACCAGTTGGTTCGTTATTATTTTATACTCCCTCCGTCCACGAAATTTATGCTCACATTTTTACACGTGGTTTAATGCAATATGTCGGAAGGTATTATGAGATATTGTGAGATCCGTTTTGAATAAAGAAAGTATTTATGGAAAGTACATATGATATACTTTTCATAAATATTCTCTTTATTCAAAACGGACCTCACAATAGCACGTAATACCCTCCGACATATTGCATTAAACCACGTGCAAAAATGT
>JAPKLY010000022.1:2242870-2374848 GCA_026898435.1 Prunella vulgaris | reverse complement strand
TGATTTTAAGTGATGTGCACAGATAAGAACAGAAAGAAATACGAAGAGACACAGGGGTTTATAGTGGTTCGGACCAACTGTCCTACATCCACTCTCCTCAATCCAACTTGGACTTGAGGGGCTCTCCACTAACTCACTTACTCACTTTCTTACACAATTTTGAGAGTACTACTCTCTTTACAACTTGTCAATGCTATAATTGCAATTGACTTCTCACAGCTTCTACAAAGCTTTTACAAAAGATAAGTATGGATGGTGTTTTTTAGCGTAAGTGATAAAACTGACAGAGTATTGGCTAGCTTAATGTGCGTGTGAATCCAATACAGAAATTATCACAATTACTCTAATTTATAGGATCAAATAACTAGCCGTTGGAATGGACTAGAAATCTGAGATCCTATAATCTCGTATTCAATCAATCATTGTGATTGATTGAATTTCCTTCTTGATTCCCTTCAATCTTCGCGACCTTCAATCAATCAAGTTTGTCCCCTTGATTGATTGATCCTCTATTCTGGGAATCTTCCTTTTATATCGCAAGTTAACCCTTTAAATTGATTCCGAAGAATCTGGGCTGAGCACAGGACCTCAGCTGATCTGTCTCCTCAGCTGGTGTATCAGTATGCTGATACTTGGACCTCAGCTGATGTGCAAGTCTGCTGGTGTGCACCTTAGCTGGTCTTCTTGACTTCGTCTGAATCAGTCTTTTATCCATGGTCCTTGTCTTGTCTGCGACGTGCTCTCAGCTGATCAGCTAATCTTCTGATATCAGCTGATCTGCTCTTCAGCTTATCGGCTGATGTAAACTTCTCTGATGATCTGCTTTCGATGCTCCAGTGTCAGCTGATTAAATCTTCTGTCTTCTAAAATTGGCTAAGTCCACAAGGTCTCAGCTGGTCTTCTCTTCTATGAAAGCTTCGGATCTTCTAGGCAGCAAGGTATGTTCCCCCTTACTCGAACCTATCTAATCCTAACTACTCATCAGCTGACTAACATGTTCAGCTGGTCCTATTACAAGCTGATTTGTTTTATATCATCAAAACATCTAACACAGATATCCTAACAAGTTCCCCCTTTTTGATGATATCAAAACCAACTCAGCTGATCTCAACAGATAAACATATTCAGTCAAAATCAAGATCACATAGGACAGAAAAGAAGATCTTTAATTAAGATCTTTTAGACAGAATCAAAATGCAGCTGACAACAAGTAGTTGTCTGGAATCATAAAGCTTTATTAATAATAATCAAGAGAGAAATAACAGACAGAAGTAAAGATACCTAATCCTCAGCTGACTCAGCTGGACTATTACATGAGGAGCGGTCTTCTGCTGCTGAGCGGAACTTGCAACCAGTCTAAGAATCTCTTCTCTATTTCCTTCAAAGCTGGCAGAGAGTTGTCAGAAAGCTGATGGAAGAGTTGAGTGATCTGCAGCCAATGTTTCCTGATTTCCACCCAATCTATCTTTCCACTCACATCAGTTGGAGTAGGAAGATATTCAATCTCTGGCAACTCTGGCTGAACCTCTACCTTAAGCATCTCTTCTGTGATAGCTCTGAAGAACTTAGGAAAAGTTTCCTTCAACCAATCTCTGAACTCAGCATTTTTCTCTCTCTCTCCTCTGGTATCTTCTCCTCGAAGGACATAGAAGTGGATCATAGTTTTGGCTTTTATGGTTTTCCAGAGATCCACCAGCTCATCAGACAATTGATTGTAGAACATATCAATTGGTCCATCAACTAGAGGCTCATTTGGATCTCTGATGAACTTTCCACTCCTAGTCCTGCTCCCTTGAGCTACTGCTTTCCCTTTCTTTTTCAGCTTCCTCTGATATCTTCTCTCAAGCTCATCATTTATTTCCCTCTCCTGCCTCTTCCTCCTCTCCTCAGGGGTTTCTTTCTCAGCTAGCTGCAACTCCTTAGCCAGCTTTTCATCCAGATCAGCATTCATAATTCTTTTCTTCTTTTCCCTTTCTACAGCGACAACTTCTTGCTTCTGTAAAGCCTCCGCCATTTTCTGATCTCTCAACTCCTGAGTTTTCTGAGCAGCCATCTTCCTGGTGTTGATGTAATCTTCAACATTTTCTATCCTAGCAGATAGAACTCCTTGATTATCCACCAGAAGAGCTCTCAGAGAGGTCATCTCAGCTTGCAAGGCAGTAATAGCAGCTGAGTTCTTCTCTTCCCCCTTTTTGATATCATCAATTACTGCAGCAGAGGGTAGAGAAGTGGGAAGCTTGTCCACAATATCTTTCAGGTCCTCCTGACCATGTTTGCACTCAGCAATTTGTCCTTCCAACCGTTCAGAGACCAATCTGAATCTCTCAGACTCAGCAGCAAGAGAGGCAGATGCATCATCATTGAAAGCTCTGGCAGTTGCCTTGAAGCTCTGGAGAGTATTGAAGAATTCAATGCGAGTGGCATACAAGCTGTCCTCCATAGCTTCCTTCAGCTTGTTGCGATGGTCCAGCAGTACTTGATGAACATGAGCTTCAATCAAGGAGGGGGCAGCAGACTTGGCAGCCAGAAGAGTAGCTTTGACCTCCCTGATGTGATCATCAAAGTAGCCTTTTAATTGTTCCAAGAGTGCAGGAGTTACCTGATCAGCAGGGGAGATCTCAAAATGTGCTGCTGGAGGAACAAACTCAGTCTCTGCTGTTTCAGGGCAGTCCAGGGCCACACCATCTTTGAGCACAGAGCTCTGGCCACTTTCCTCAGCCCTTCAGGGGATGTCAGCTGGGATGGAGCCTTAACCTCCAAGGCCTCCATCAAAATTTCCTCCCATTCAGTGAAAGCTGCTTCTCCCATCTCCTTAAGTAGGGCCAGAAAGAATGTGACTGGCCCCTCTCTTGCTTGTGCCCAGGCTAGGCCATCAGCAAGGATGTCTTGGTAGGCTGGATAGGGGTTGAGTTCAGGAATGTAGAGGGAAATGTGGGCTAGGGCAGATATGATCATCCCTCGTTCAAGAGGCCCCTTTGAACGATGGTGAGATAGGCGTGCTTGCTTGGCCATTTCTGAGGGGGAATTGGGGTTATCGAGAATTATAGGTTCAGGGTGAGAGGGTTTGGGGGTAGCTGAAGGCTCTCCAGAGGTAGCCATCTCCTCTGGTTCATTGCCAACTGGGATTTGTGATGGTGAGGGATCGGCTGGGGTTGAAAAGTGTTGGGAAGGATCAGAAAAAGGTGTGGGAGAAGCTGACCTGATAGGTGAGGAAGCAATAGGTGTGTCTGCTGATGGTGTATCAGTAGAGGAATGAAGAACCTCTGTCTCAGCTACTGAGGGTTCAGCTGACTCCCTCTCTTTTGACTCGTCTTCCTCTGCATCAAAGCCAGTGGCAGAAGCATCATCTGATGTAACCTTCTCAGCTGACTCCTCCTCATCCTGCTCTTCTTCTCCAGAAGACTCAACAACCAGCAGAGTAGGCTTCTCTGCTGAAGTTTTCTCCCTCTTCAGACTGCTTAGCAGAGCAGTATCCTCTTCTTCATCTGAATCAGAATCAAAGGAGAGCTTCCTTTGAATTGGAGTGGTGTCTTTCTTGGTTTTCTTCTGTTTACCACCTCCAGCAGGCATTGGAGCCTTCCTCTTCTGCTTCTTCCTATGACCAGCAGAAGGTCCAGGGGCAACAGCTACTGTATCAGCATCAGAATCTGAATCAGCTGGCCCAATGATATCCAAGTTACTTCCCCTTAAGAACTTGGTGTGGTTGTACTCAACAACCCATTCCTCATCCCACTCATGCTGGGGCAGGAGATGATTCAGAAGAATAGTGATCTTGGTGGCCATGGAACACTTGGATTTAAAACTGTAAATCTGTTCCCCATTCACCTCCTTCACCAAGCACCTCTTGGACTCCTGCTCCAGGCGAAACCATAGCAGACTCACCCAGTCCGCTTGCACCCCATCGAGAATGGTGCGGGCCACACTCAGGCGGAGTTTGGTAATGGCGTCCAAACTCCCCTGTTCCGCCAAGATAACCTTGGTCACCACATCCATCAGGAACCGAAACCGCCTCCTCAGCATGGATTTCTTCAGGTTCGTGGTGGTATCTCTGTAACTCGCCCTGGCCATCAACTGAAAAGTCTCCAGGTAGTCAGCTTCCTTGTATTTGTGGGGTTGGACACCGGAGGAGGATAGGCCAAAGATATCAGCGACAGCATCCTTGGAGATAACAACAGCGACTTCATCAACCAAGGAGCCGATGGAATCTATGCTGAACTGAGCCTTAAGAAGAAATTGAAAGGCATAGAAGTTTAGGGTTTATGGTCAGGGGGGGTCATGGAGATGAAGGTTCGGAGATTTTGATTTTGGAGAAGGTTTAGGATTTCTCTGATTTCAGGAACCCTAGTCGTGTCGAAATCGACACACATCTCTGCGTACATCTTTTCTTTGAAGAGCTTTTGCATTGTCTTAGATGCCATACCTTCAAAATAGGGTTTGAGTGCAGAAAGAATAGTATGCAGGAAAATTTTTGGGCAGAAAGATTTAGGAACAAAAAATTTCAGAAAGAAGTTTAAAGGGGTATATATAAGTATCGAGAGATATGAGCAGTTTTTCCAAAATTAAAACCGATCAGTTTTGATCGTAGATTTGTATTTTGCATCACACAAATCAAAGGTCCAGAATAAATGACCTTTGAGAATTTTGGAGGTGATGCGTGGGTGTCAGGATTTCGAAAGGTTTTGACCGCCTCAAAAGATTCTCCTTTTTGAAAAAGGTAATGATGAAAACACTTTTTGAGAAGATTTAGACGGTGTTAAATTAATTACAACTGACACCTTATTTGGAAAAAGGTAATAAATCCCCGATTTTTCGTAAACACAAAGATTTGATTGCCAATTTTCTAAAATAGTTTTTAGAAATTAGGGATTTATTAATTTTTGGAAAGATTTGAAAAAAAAAATTCGATAAAAAGATCATAGAAATACTTATCGAGATGCTGACATGGAAAAATCAGCTGATAAGAGCGATCCTTATGAAAATCTTTTCTGCTCGTCTGGGTCTTCAATGTCAGCTGACATGGACCAGCTGAAGCAAGGTGGCCTTGTCTGACTTTCATAACTTATTCCTGTATCAAGTTAGACATAACAAGATAGAGAAAGGAAAGGAAAGAGTAAGTAGACATACCAGATCAGCTGATGTGAGGATCAGCTGACTACTTCAGCAGAGTAGTCCTCAGCTGGGTACCAGCTGACTACCCGTTAACCCAAAAACTTTCTTTCTATAGAACTGCCCCTCCATTTATCATTCCTAATTCTGCTACTAATTCTCTGAATCTTGCCTCTGCTAAGGGTTTGGTAAGAACATCTGCTCTCTGCTTCTCCGTATGAATTTTCTCCATCCTGATATCTCCTTTCTCAGCATGATCCCGAAGAAAATGATGTCTTATGTCCACATGCTTGCATCTAGTATGGAGAACAGGATTCTGAGTAATGGCTATTGCACTTGTGCTATCACAGAAGATGGGTATCTCTTCTGTGATCACATGGTAGTCCTTCAGCTGTTGTCTGATCCAGAGCAGCTGAGAACAGCAACTCCCAGCAGCCATGTACTCTGCCTCTGTTGTAGAAGTAGCTACGGAAGTCTGCTTCTTGGAGAACCAAGATATCAGCTTACTTCCCAGAAACTGACATGTGCCAGAGGTTGATTTCCTATCAATCTTGCACCCTCCATAGTCAGAGTCTGAGTACCCACTCAGCTGAAAGTTGTCATCAGCTGGGTACCAGAGGCCTAGATTGTAAGTACCCTTCAAATACTTTACAATCTTCTTTGCTGCTTCCAGATGAGATTTCTTAGGATTTGCCTGAAACCTTGCACACACCCCAACTGCAAAGCTGATATCAGGTCTGCTGGCAATGAGATACAGCAGAGAACCAATAAGTCCCCTATATTGTGTCTGATCTACTTTCTCACCAGCCTCATCTGGATCCATGCTAAAATTTGCCATCATTGGAATCTTAGCTTCTCTGCTGCTACTGATTCCAAACTTTTCTATCAAGTTCTTGGCATACTTAGCTTGGCTAATGAACGTTCCACTGGACATTTGCTTTACCTGCAGTCCAAGTAAATAAGTCATCTCCCCCATCACGGACATTTCAAACTTGCTGGTCATCAGCTTGCTGAACTCATCACA
Source organism: Prunella vulgaris (assembly GCA_026898435.1). NCBI lineage: Eukaryota > Viridiplantae > Streptophyta > Magnoliopsida > Lamiales > Lamiaceae > Prunella > Prunella vulgaris. The sequence goes on along the minus strand of JAPKLY010000022.1, from coordinate 2,368,718 downwards.
CATCAGTTTGTTGGGGGAGCCAAAAATGATATCATCCACATATATCTGTACTAAGAGAATATCATTTCCGTCTTCCTTTCTGAACAAGGTTTTGTCTATCTTTCCTTTACTGAATCCACTATCCAGTAGGAATTGTGATAGAGTATCATACCAAGCTCTAGGTGCCTGCTTTAGTCCATATAAAGCCTTCTGCAACCTATAAACCTTGTTCCCAATCTCAAATCCTGGTGGCTGTTCCACATAAACTTCTTCTGCCAGGATTCCATTCAGAAATGCTGACTTGACATCCATCTGATATACTTTGAACCCTTTGAAAACAGCGTAGGCCAGAAACAATCTAATGGCTTCTAGTCTTGCCACAGGAGCAAATGTCTCATTATAGTCAATCCCCTCTGACTGTGAATACCCCTGTGCTACTAGCCTTGCCTTGTTTCTAACTACTACATCATTTTCATCCTTTTTGTTCTTAAATACCCACTTAGTGCCTATGACCTTCTGATGTTTGGGCCTCTCTACTAGGGTCCAAACTTCTTGTCTTGCAAACTGATTTAGCTCCTCTTGCATAGCTACAATCCAGTTTGGGTCTTCAAGAGCTTCATGGATATTTTTGGGTTCTATCAGGGACACATAACAGCTGAATTGAGCACCCAAGTTTAGCTTTCTTCTGGTCTGAACACCTACACTTGGATCTCCTAGAATCTGTTCAGCTGGGAAATCAGACAATGTCTTCTTGCCCCTTTGAGGTGCCATAGTCTGTTCCTCTTGGGTCTTGTCTAAAATTCCCCCTTGGTTAATATCAGGAGTCAATGTGTCATCACCTGATGCTGATGAGAGCTTATCAGCTGATTTGGGCTCATCATCTGAATCTGAGTCTGATTCTATCCTAGGTACTACTACCTTAATCAGATCTGGCTTATCTGACAGATTCAGCTGATCCACCTCTTCTGCTAGCTTCTCCTTGATGTACTCATGAAAAGATTCATCAAATACAACATGGGGTGTCTCCTCCACACAGAGAGAGACTTTATTAAAGACTCTATAGGCTTTGCTACTTCCAGAATATCCTAAGAATATTCCTTCAGCAACCTTAGCATCAAAAGTCTTTAACTTAGTCTTTCCATTGTCATGGATGAAACACCTACACCCAAAAGTATGGACAGAGGAAAGGTTAGGAGTTTTACCTTTGTACATTTCATAAGGAGTCTTCCCATGTCTCTTGACTGGTAGACACCTATTTTGGATGAAGCAGGCAATATTGATGGCTTCTGCCCAAAATCTTTGAGGAGTCTGATATTCAGCTAACATAGTCCTTGCTGCCTCCTTGAGGGTTCTGTTTCTCCTCTCGGCTAACCCATTCTGCTGAGGTGTTCTGGCAGCTGATGTCTCATGCTGAATACCATTATCCCTGCAATAGTCAGAAACAACAGAGTTAAGAAACTCAGTACCTTTATCACTTCTGATTCTGACTATGCTGAGATCCAGCTCCTTCTGAATCCTCTTGAACAACTCCAGCATCTTGACCATAGTCTCATTCTTCTTGAACAAGAACACTACCCAAGTGAATCTTGTATAGTCATCAACAATCACCAGTGTGTACTTCCTTCCACTGAAGCTAAGGGGTGAGACAGGTCCGAACAAGTCCATATGAAGCAGCTGGAGTGCTTTTGTTGTTGAAGTACTCTGCACATCTTTGAATGAGGCTTTAGTCTGCTTCCCTTTCTGACAGGCATCACACTTCTGCTCAGATGCAAACACCTCATTTGGTAGACCTCTGACTAGACCCTTCCTTGCAACTTTGTTGAGAGTCTTGAAGTTCAGATGACCTAACCTCTTGTGCCAGAGCCAGCTGATCTCTGATGAGCTTTTAGCAACTAGGCATGAGTCAGCTGGACAGCTTGCAAAATCTGCAACATACATATTACCTCTTCTGAGGCCAGTTAGTAGTACCTGCTCATTTAAATCATTAATAACTAGACAAGAGTTCTTAGAGAATCTTACTGAATATCCCTTGTCACAGAATTGGGATACAGACAGAAGATTGTGCATGAGCCCTTCTACATAGTAGACTTCTTCAACTCTTGTTCCTTTGATCAGCAGGGTGCCTACTCCTCTGGTGACTCCAAAATTGTTGTCACCGAACACAACTCTAGGCCCATCCAGCGTTACAAAGTTCTGGAGAAGATACTTCTCAAAGGTCATGTGCTTCGAGCAACCGCTATCAATGTACCAGACATGGCCTTTGGCTTCCCCTCTTTCTATAGGGCTAGAGTTAACCTGAAATTAAAACTCAGGTTTTAGGTACCCTATCTTTGGGTCCTGATTGGTTAGTATCGACTTTCTGGATCCACAGGTAGAGATCATCCTTGTGAGGTTTAGGTGATTTCAACCTTCTACCATATTCGTCCACAAAAATCATCTCCCTTAGAGGATCTTTTCTGGGGCGATGAGTGACAACAACAGGTTTATAGGTGGGTTGCTCAAATGGTTAATTTTGGCTTGAGCCTCCGAATGACTCATAAACTTTAGCCGGTGAAGGCTTGCCTACTTTGGTTACATTAAAAGTAACCCAGGGCTGAGGTCTGTTTCGCTTGGGTTTACTCTGCTGAGATAACCCAGGCTTATCAGTCCTCTGCTGATTCTGCTGAGGTCTCCTTGTCTTAGCTGAGCTATGACTTGGATTCCTCTTCTGATCTCGAGACTTCTGAGCTTTAGACTTATGTTGGTTGTCAGCAGGCTTCTGAGTTTGAGTACTCTTCTGCTCTGTTGAAACCTTTTGATCACCAGCAGACTTCTGAGCTTTGGAGCTCTTCTGTCCAGCTGGGACCTTTTCTGTCCCTCTGCTCTTCTGCCCTTCTGATCCAGATGCAGGCTCAGCTGGCCCTTTACCCTTTCGAGGATCCCTAATTAATCCACTGTCACCTTTCTTCTTCTTTTGTGGTTTGGGTTTGGGATAACCAAGACCCCTTTTATCATTCACAGTTTGTGAGGATTCAGCTATTTCAGACACGGCATTCTTTGCCTTAGTCAGCTGATCCACTTTCAGCTGAAGCTGCTGTGAATTTTTTGTTATCAGTTCATTCTGCTTGAAGAGTTCATCGAACTTAGCTGTCAGCAGATTATGTTCTTCACTCAAGACAGTGTTCTCAGAAAGTAGCTTTTCTATCAGCTTCTCCTGTTCTTCACATTTTGCTATTAAGTCAGCAGACTTGTTAGCTTGTGAGTCATAGGATATCACTGGTAGTCTAGTGCTTTCCAGATCTTGTCTCAAGCTTAAAACTTCAGCTTTCAGACTAGAGTTCTCCTCTTCCAGCTTAGAACAAACTTTTAAGGAGGATTGGAGATCAGATAACAACTTGTGTATATCTGACTCCATAGAATAGGTAGAGGAGCAAGATGAGCTAACAGAGGGGGTAGGAGAAATACTAGTTATAAACCAGTTACAAGACTGGTACCAGTTTTGTAACTGGTACCAGATACAATACCGGTACTAGATACAATACCGGTACCAGTTATAATACTGGTACCAGTTACAAGACTGGTACCAGTTACAATATCGGTACCAGATACAATTCCGGTACCAATTACAAGACTGGTACCAGTTACAATACCGGTACCAGTTACATGACTGGTACTAGTTACAAAACTGGTACCTGATACCAGACTGGTACCAAATACAATACCGGTACCAGTAACAAGACTGGTACCAGTCTGGTAACTAGTACCATATACAATACCGGTACCTATCATAAGACTGGTACAAAATCGGTACCAGTTACAAGACTGGTACCAGATACAATACTGGTACCAGTTACAAGACTGGTACTAGTTACAATACTGGTACCAGTTAAGAACGCTCCAACACACGTCCCTTCGCTTCCGTCGAATGCTGCGAGAATGCCATTTGAATTTCTTGTATATTGGGTATAACCCTTTTGTGCACAGATTTCTATTGTGTCTATGTAGTGTAGCCTCAGTTGTAGGCCTGTAGTTCTACTTTATTAGTTGTTAATTAACAATTATATTACTTTTCTTATTTAGACCTATTGCAAATGCTGAAAAGTTTTTATTACTTGCCTTTACTTTAGTTGTTTACCTTGGATCAGAGAGTATTTTTCCCTAACTAAAATAATTCATATCAACAACATAAAGTTTACACACTAACAATATAATCCATAAAGTTCACACATTAACAACATAATCCATAAAGTTCACACATTAACAACTAAAATTTAATAAATATCTTCAACCTTTTCAATCTTCAGTATTAGATCCTTCCTTGGACAATCTTCGGTATCTACTATTCTCTATTTTCAATTCTTAGTTAATAACAAATTAGTAAATTAATAATTAATAAGAGTAATAACTAATAAGTTAATTAATAGGGAAAATACATTTTTTTGTCCTATAAGTTTCATTAACTTTGGTTTTCGTCCTCTTAAGTTTTGAATTTTGGTTTTTATCCTTTAACTTACCAAAAATTATGGTTTTCGTCCTCTTAAGTTTTAAATTTTGGTTTTCGTCCTTTAACTTACCAAAAATTATGGTTTTCGTCCTTCAACATATTCAAAATTTTCTTTTGTTTTTAGTTTAATATTGATGGTTTTAAAATTAAAATTGTATAATAGATATGATTTTAAAATTTTCAAAAAAAGAATTGTTATGATAATTAAAAATATAACAGTAAATATTTTTAGGTAAATTCTTAAAAAAATTAAGGTAAATTCGTAAAAAAATATATTATTGCTACATTTTAGGTAAATAAGTAAATATTTTTTATTTAAAAAAATTATAATTTTGACATATTTTTAAAAGTTTTAAATTTTGACATGTTCAAAATTTCAAATGTTTGGTTTTGTTAAGGTTTAAATTTAATATGAACGGTTTTAATTTTTTGTTAGGATAATTACAAAATATAACCGTAAATAATTTATATAAATTTGTAAATAATTTTTTAGGTAAATTCGTAAATAATTTTTCTATGTTATTGCTATATTTTAGGTAAGTTTTTATATAATTTTTGTTTTAAAAAAATATAATTTTGACATATTATCTAAATTATAATTTTAATTTTGACAAATTCAAATATTTTGTTTTGCTTGAAATTAAATATGGACACTTTTAAAGTTGAAATAGTTGCGTAATTGATTTTGTTTTAAAAAAATAATTTTTTGATATGTTTTTAAAATTATAATTTTAATTTGACATATTCTAATTTTTTGTTTTGATTTATGTTAAAGGATGAAAATCATAATTTTTGGTAAGTTAAAGGACGAGAAAACCAAAATTCAAAACTTAAAAGGACGAAAACCAAAATTCAAAACTTAAGAGGTTAAAGGACGAAAACCAAAATTCAAAACTTAAGAGGACGAAACCAAAGTCAACGAAACTTATAGGACAAAAAAATGTATTTTCCCTAATTAATAAACCTGCAAACTATAAGTATAAAGTATTAATGACTTAATGTATACAAGTTTACAAATTACAATAGTGAGAGAACAAGGCCCCAACTTTCCAATTTATATTATATATAATTAATTTAATAAAAAAAACCGGGCTATCGGGCCAGCCCGGAAAACCGGCAGGCTAGCCCGTTTAGCCCGCGGGCTAACCGGTCCGGGCTAAAAAAGCCCAATTTTATACGGGCCGCCATATGTTCGGACCTAATCCTGTAAATTACAGAGTTAAACGGGCCGGCCCACCAACCTGCGGCCCGTTTAACATCTCTAGTATAAATACCCAATTTTAGATTTTAGAGACACACAAGAATTCATGCAGCTTTTCACACACACTTTCACACACTAGAAAATATTTTCACCTTATTTCTTCATTTCCCACTATTTTGGAGCATGGAAAGAGGTTTTGAGCTTGAGATTTGACTCTTCATCAACCACAATAGTCTAAGCTTTCTTTATCCCTTTCTTTTATTTTAGTTTAGTTATTTAAATTTTGTATTAGTTAAGAACATGATTGTTAGCTAGAACACTTTTGGTTCTAGGGCTTTGTAAATATTTAGATTGAAGTTTATGGTTTAATATCTTGTTTATTTGGTATTTGTATGGCTATTTCTATTTATGTGCTCAATATTAAATTGCAAGCATGTTGTTAGTTGCAATGATGATATGTTATTTGTTGTTAGTTGATTTGGATTGAGAAATTAGATTGACTAATAGAACTTGAGTGCATAAACCAATTTATTATGAGCTTGAGAAATGATTAATTTAATGGAGGGAATTAAGATCATATGTGTTATTTTGGGTTGCAATAACTTGTTAGATAGAGATACAAGCTTGTTGTTGTTTCCTTTGGGTTAGTTAAATTGAAGAACTAATTAACTCTTCTAAAGTGATCATCCTTATAGGAACAAACACACAATACCATTTAAATGAATCTTTAAACATAAATGGATTTCTAGATATTGCAAATGTCTTGGAACCTATTTTTCTTTTATTGATTTTATTTGTATATTTTTGTGATTAAAATAGTATTAAACTTGGTTGATCATTTAGTGGTTACTATTTCTTTTAGTTATTAATTGTGACATTTTAGTTAGTAACTTGAGAATAGTTTAAGTTCAACACCTTTAATTAAGTGATTTTTTCTAGAAAGAACAAAATCAATTCATTGCACTTTTACACTAACCCTTCCTCGTGGGATCGACTCGTATTTACCATCCTACGATTGACACCGTACACTTGCGGTTGTTTAATTTTATGTGTTGGGAAAATATCGGAACAAATTTATGGCGCCGTTGCCGGAGAAGGATATTTTTAGTTCTAAAGTGTTATTTGGTTGAATTTTTCGCTAAAGTTTACGCTCTTTCTTAATTCTTGAAAATACCAAAGAAATGTGTTAATTACTTATTTATTATACTACTCTTGTTTGAATTCTAACTTGTTTTAATTTCTTGACATGACTTATGATCACGAGGTCTAGAAGGGGACAACAACCACTTTTACCCTTGGACTTGGAGACCGAAACTCGTTGTAGGAGGCAAAACGCTGAAAGAAGAAGACAAGAGAGAGTAGAGATGAACTTAGGAGAAAACAATCTAAATTCAGTGGTAGGAGAAGTTATTGAAGAGGAAGGTTTCGATCATGAAAATCTTGGAAATATGCCAAATGAGCAAGAACCATTACAAGGAGCTCAACCGAGAGAAGGAGCACCAAGACAACCAAGGGTCCTCCGAGATCACTTTCATCTGGTGTCAAGACCTCATAGGGGAGTGGGGAGAGAGCCTATTGAGACTCATACTTTTGAGCTCAAGCCTTAACTCATCCTAATGGTTCAAAATCATCAATTTGTGATTTCTCATGTTATGGAATTAGGAAAACTAATCATATTAACAACCATGTTCTTTGTTCATCAACCACCATAGGGCATTTTCATCTGCTTTTCGTTGCTCTGCTGAAGACAACTCAAGTGCCCTATTTTGATGATCATTCTAACAAAAAATATAACCAAGTCAAATACTATGTTACATTTTGGCAATTTTACTATAAAAGATGACATAAATATGATATTTTTGCTAAAGAATAGAAGCTGAACACTGCAACAAATAACCATGAGAACAATTACACTTTCTTTTTTCTAGAATCCGACACGGTTGTTCAAGAAGTACGGTAGAGAGATTCGAGCACAGATGCGCTGGTCTTCAAAATACATTGAATTTTGTTGTCGTTCGGCCTAAGATGTCGAATCGTTCCTCTCATTCTCATAATCTCTAATATATGTTTTAGATAATATAAGAGAGACAAACTGTGATAACGGAGAGTTGCAAAAATTTAATCTTCTTCCTCATCGCCGAATGAACACGATAGTTCGGCCAATTAGTTACAAGCCAGAGATAGCAACGCCGATAATCGATTGATTGTCGAATCATATGTAATTCGATTGCACAACACATTTTCGATTGTGCACTATAATTGCCCATCTTGATGGAGGCTAGCGGTCGTCGTCGATTGTTAGCCGTGGGAGGCTACTCTGGCGCTAATAATGTCCTCGAAGCAAACACTAATAATGTTGGACTTGAATACGGTAGAACCGACTAAACTGCTAGGACTCCAACGGGTTTCAGAAAATATGGAACGACGGTAGATGTGGAGACCTTCACATAGCCTTCTTCGATTTGTTTCGGGAAAAAAAGAAACTACTAGTACTCCAATCGACGTTCGAAAATATGGAGCGATAGTATATGAAAAAACTTGGGGCAACACGTGGCATATGTAGAAGAATTTTAAGTTAACAGGTATCAGCACATTGTGAATGTAGTTCTCCTTTTATAATATAAGACTATATATAAAAAAACTTCATGCAAGATTCAATTTATTTTGCATTGTTGAAGATTTAATTTAAAGATTAGAAGTTACTGATATTCTGTGACTGATTGGGTTAGGATTAACATTTCAAAGTGAATAAATAATAAATGAATAATATTCGAAAAACAATTTATAAATAAATAATTAATAAATGAGTAATATTAAAAAAAATTATAATATTCAAAAAACAATTGAGTAATATTCGAAAAACAAGTTACTAATATCCCATGAACAAATTTAAGTAATACCCCAATAATAAGTATAATTAATACATCAAGAACAAATTTAAGTAATACACGAAAAATAATTATAATACCCAAAAAATTTATTTTTTTATCAGTAAAAAAATTTATTAAACCAGTGTGCAGGACAAGGGGTCCTCCTCCCTTACAAAATACAACCAGATATTACAGCCAGAATGCAAAACAGTCTCCAGTCATCAACTGATACAAGATTTAGGACAAACAAACCATGTACTACTAACACTATTCTCCTTACATTTCTTTCTTATCACTAGCCAAGACAAAGTCTCCCCCTAATCCCATCTACCAATCTAAAAGGGTTAGGAGTCACCCCATTAAACAACATCTCTTTTCTAGACTTTCAGATTGACCACATCAAACAAATCCAAAAAGAAGTAGCCACCTTCATCATTTCACCACTTCCAAATATGTCATTATGTTGTAGAAAATGAGTGAAAAGATTTATGTGGCACAATTATAATACCCAAAATATAATTTATAGTACTCAAAGAATAATTTATAAATATATAATTAATTAATAAATGAGTAGTACTAAAAAAACTATTATAATATCCGAAGAACAATTGAGTAATACCCCCAAAAAAAGTCTAAATAATACCCAAAAAATAAATCATCAATATCCCAAAAACAAATTTAAATAATACTCTAATAATAAGTAATACTCCCAAAACAAGTTTAAGTAATACCCCTAGAATAACTAATTAATAACTCAATTTACAAATACTCCAAGAAAAGGTCTGTAATACCTAAACAAGAAGTTAGTAATATCCAAAAAATAATTCACTAATACTCCAGAACAAAAACAAATCTAAATATTTATTTTAAAACTCTATAAAACAACTTCTAATTTTTTTTTTTAAATTGTGAGAACTGTTTTTAGAGTTAAAAAAAGCACTAAATAATACCTAAAAGATAATTCACTAATATCTTTGCGGAAGATAATTCACTAATATTTGTTGTAATCTTGCGTAGCAATAAAGTAAAACAATAAAGAACAAGCGTTTGATTATCCAGTTCGTCACAACGTGACTACGACTGGGGCGACCAAGCCAGGAGATGTATAATATGACTGTGTATATTGTTCTATGATTACAAGAGTATAGAATACAACTTCATATAGTAAATATCCTAACCATAACCCTAAGCCCACTGGATTAAATAACTTATTATGTCAATAATATATAATACAATATACTACAACACTCCCCCTTGGACATAATAATAGTGACATGGAAGAATACAAAAGTTAACATGAAGAGTATAATCAATGATCTTTAGGATCCAATCTTCATGATTGTTTTTGAGTTTGATACTCCCCTGAAGATAACAATCTTTCAAGTCGACGCATCTCAATTCCATGTACATACTTTTCAAAAGTAGAATTGAGAAGGAATTTAGTGAACAAATCAGCGAGATTGTCACTTGAGCGTACTTGTTTTATCGTAATTTCACCACTCTTCTGGAGTTCGTGAGGATAAAAGAATTTAAGGGAAATATGTTTCGTCAAGTTTCCTTTGACATAGTCATTACTCATTTGAGCAATACATGCAGCGTTATCTTCATAAATATTCGAAAAACAATTGAGTAATATTCGAAAAGCAAGTTACTAATATCCCATGAACAAATTTAAGTAATACCCCAATAATAAGTATAATTAATACATCAAGAACAAATTTAAGTAATACACGAAGAACAATTATAATACCCAAAAATTTTATTTTTTTTATCAGTAAAAAAATTTATTAAACCAGTGTGGAGGACAAGGGGTCCTCCTCCCTTACAAAATACAACCAGATATTACAGCCAGAATGCAAAGCAGTCTCCAGTCATCAACTAATACAAGATCTAGGACAAGCAAACCATGTACTACTAACACTATTCTCCTTACATTTCTTTCTTATCACTAGCCAAGACCAAAGTCTCTCCCTAATCTCATCTACCAATCTAAAAGGGTTAGGAGTCACCCCATTAAACAACATCTCGTTTCTAGACTTCCAGATTGACCACATCAAACAAATCCAAAAAGAAGAAGACACCTTCATCATTTCACCACTTCCAAATATGTCATTATATTGGAGAAAATGAGTGAAAAGATTTATGTGGCACAATTATAATACCCAAAATATAATTTATAGTACTCAAAGAATAATTTATAAATATATAATTAATTAATAAATGAGTAGTACTAAAAAAACTATTATAATATCCGAAGAACAATTGAGTAATACCCCAAAAAAGTCTAAATAATACCCAAAGAATAACTCATCAATATCCCAAGAATAAATTTAAATAATACTCTAATAATAAGTAATACTCCCAAAACAAGTTTAAGTAATACCCCTAGAATAACTTACTAATAACTCAATTTACAAATACTCCAAGAAAAAGTCTGTAATACCTAAAAAAGAAGTTAGTAATATCCAAAAAATAATTCACTAATACTCCAGAACAAAAACAAATCTAAATATTTATTTTAAAACTCTATAAAACAACTTCTAATTTTTTTTTTTAAATTGCGAGAACTGTTTTTAGAGTTAAAAAAAAGCACTAAATAATACCTAAAAGATAATTCACTAATATCTTTGCGGAAGATAATTCACTAATATCTGTTGTAATCTTGCGTAGCAATAAAGTAAAACCATAAAGAACAAGCGTTTGATTACCCAGTTCGTCATAACGTGACTACGTCTGGGGGCGACCAAGCCAGGAGATGTATAATATGACTGCGTATATTGTTCTATGATTACAAGAGTATAGAATACAACTTCATATAGTAAATATTCTAACCATAACCCTAAGCCCATAGGCCTAAAGCCCACTGGATTAAATAACTTATTAGGTCCATAATATATAATACAATATATTACAACACTCCCCCTTGGACATAATAACAGTGACATGGAAGAATACAAAAGTTAACATGAGAAGTATAATCAATGATCTTTGGGATCCAATCTTCAGGATTATTTTTTAATTTGATACTCCCCCTGAAGATAACAATCTTCCAAGTCGACGCATCTCAATTCCATGTACATACTTTTCAAAAGTAGAAGTGTGAAGGAATTTAGTGAACAAATCAGCGAGATTGTCACTTGAGCGTACTTGTTTTATCATAATTTCACCACTCTTCTGGAGTTCGTGAGGATAAAAGAATTTAAGGGAAATATGTTTCGTCAAGTTCCCTTTGACATAGTCATTATTCATTTGAGCAATACATGCCGCATTATCTTCATAAATAACTGGATGGCTTAAGTCATTAGAAGGGATACCATACGAGTAGTGTGGGGATCAGATAGATAACCAGTTTAAGAGAAAAATATAACCAGTTTGCGATTTCGCATTGTGGGGATCAGATAGATAACCAGCATCGGCATAACCTACAGGTGTTTTGTCTTGGTTTCTTTGATAAAACAAACCAAGATCTTGTGAACCTTGAAGATATTATAAGACATGTTTCACACCATTCCAATGTCTCCTCGTAGGGGAGGCACTGAAGCTTGCAAGTAAGTTCACTGCAAAGGCGATATCCGGTATAATGTAGTTTACAAGATAGAGCAGTGCGCCAATCGCACTAAGATAAGGAACTTCAGGTCCTAATAGCTATTCGGTATCTTCTTTAGGTCTAAATGGGTCCTTTTCCACTTCGAGGGAACAGATAGCCATTGGTGTACTTAGTGGATGAGATTTATCCATATGGAATCTCTCCAACACTTTCTTTAAGTAGGCTGACTGGTGTATCAGTATTCCTTCAGGGAAGTACTCGATCTGCAGGCCGAGACAGAATTTGGTTTTACCCCAAGTTTCATTTCGAATTCAGTTTTTAAGATTGAACTTGCTTCTTCAATCTCTTTCCTTGTTCCAATAATGTTTAGATCATCAGCGTACACCGAGATGATACAAAAACCATTAAGGCTCCATTTGGATGGATGGATTTGAAATCCATTGATTTCACACACAAATAACCACCATCTCCATGAATTTACAAATACTTAGATTCCATTTTATGTTTAAAATGGAGGAATTCTAAATCCTCTTCAAACTCATGTCATTTGTGAAATCCCTCCTCTTCACCCTTTCATCTCTCATTTTCCTTACTTTTTTCCTTCTTTCCCATCATTTTATAATTCATAACTTACAATGTATGTTTTTTACATGTATTTTTGTTTAAATCCATTCATTTTCAAATCCATCCATCCATCCAAATGGAGCCTAAGGGATTTCTTTATGAATACACGAGGAAAAGCCTCGTTATTTACGTATTCCTTCTTCAGGAGGAATTCGCTAAGTCGATTATACCACATTCGACCTGATTGTTTTAAACCATATAACGAGCGTTGTAGTTTTATGCTGAACATACTACGATGTTCATTATTCCTCATTTGGGGAATCTTTAATCCATCAGGGATTTTCATATAGATATCAGTATCTAATGATCCATATAAGTATGCAGTAACTACGTCCATTAACTACATTTCTAAGTTTAGTTTAACTACCAGGGATATTAAGAAGCGGAATGTTATTGCATCCATAACAGGAGAGTAAGTTTGATCGAAATCAATATCGGGTCTCTACGAGAACCCTTGAGCTACTAACCTCGCTTTGTATCTCACAATTTCATTGTATTCGTTTCGCTTTCGTACAAATACCCACTTGTATCCTACAGGGACAATATTTTTCGGGGTACGAATGATGGAACCGAAAACTTTTCATTTGTTTAGCGAGTCTAGCTCTGCCTAAATTGCTGCTTCCCATTTCACCCAATCGGAGCGCTTCCGGCACTCGGATATAGTTTTGGGTTCATGATCATGATCATTATTTGAAATAGAGAAGGCAATAGAGGCTTCAAATATGTTGTCAACAACAGTAGTGTTTCTGTTATAAGTTTTTCCCGTATTTATGAAGTTTGTTGAAACTTCGATATTTACATCGACCAGATCCTCTTCATTTCCCAAAGATTATTGGTCTGATGATTCCGCAATCCTAGAGTCATTGTTTGCTTGTGCACGTGTGTTTTGACTAGGATTCTCGTCTTCAGGACGAATCTCTTCAGGAGATTTCAGGGGCGACTTAGTGTTTTTGCTAGCTTTACACTTTCACGAATTTGATTCGCTTATGTTAATGTTTCCTTTATGCTTCTGGCGTATGGGGGGTTAACATTTGATTTCAAAGGGATTTGTACCCTTTGAGGCACATTTACTGCAGGTATATGCGACTTAGTCACACCTTTATGATCGGTGAATACATCTGGCAAATTATTTGCTAAGTATTGCAAATTTATTATCTTTTGAACTTCAAGTTCAGTTTGATTTGTGTGTGGGTCTAAGTATTGAAGATCTTTTACATTCCAAGTAATTTCATGGCATTTATTAACATTAGTATTTTTACTCCCTCTAATGTCGGAAAGTGATCTTCATCGAATGTGCAGTCAGCGAATCAGGCCGTAAACTGATCCCCAGTTAAACGTTCAAGGTATTTAAGAATAGTAGGAGATACAAAACCGATGTAAATACCTAGTTTCCTTTGTGGGCCCATAGAGGTTCGCTTAGGAGGTGGTATTGGAACATACACTGCACAACCGAATGTACGTAGATGGGAAATGTTAGGTTCATTTCCACGCACGAGTTGTAGAGGGAAATATTCATTATATGCAGTTGGTCGAATTTGGATAAGTGATGATGCATGTAGAATAGCATGCCCCCAACATGAAACGGGTAAGGTTGATTTCTATAGTAGTGGTCTAGCAATTAATTTGAGACGTTTAATTAACGATTAGGCTAGACCATTTTGAGTATGAACGTGAGGGACCGAATGCTCCACTTTAATTCCCAATGCCATGCAATAATCATCAAATGCCTTAGAGGTGAATTCACCGGCATTGAGATTTGATTTGATGATCTGGGAATTGAGATTTTAATTGAATAATCTGGGCAATAAGCTTTGCAAAAGCAGTATTGCGGGTGGATAACATGGTAACATAAGTCCACCGAGTGGAAGCATCAATCAGGACCATAAAGTACTGAAATGGCCCGAAGGCAGGATGTATAAATCCACAAATATCTCCTTGAATTAGTTCAAGAAATTTAGGAGATTCCGTTCTTACTTTACTACGAGAAGGTCAAATTATTAGTTTACCCATTGTGCAAGCATCACATATGTATTCGTTAACAGAAGGGATTATGTTGTGTGTTATGTTATGACCAATTGAATTACATAAAATCCGAAGCATCATGGTTTGTCCTGGATGTCCTAACCGCTCATGCCATAGTTTAAAGTAATTTGGATCATGATTTTTTTTTAGATTAAAGGCTATATGGAGATTTGAGGGTCTGATGTATGTGTAATACAAACCAGACGAGAAAGAAAGAAGTTTTTCGACAATATATTTTCGACAATCTAAATAGTGAGTCATTAAGAGATATTCACTATTATTCTCAGTGTCCGTCTCAATATGATTGTCATTTGCACGGATGTCTTTAAAACTGAGAAGGGTACGCTTTGATTGTGGAAACAATAAAGCATTTTGAATTGTTAATTCGGTATCCATAGGGAGGATTATCGAGGCTCTTCCGGAGCCGATTATTTGTATATTATCATCGGCAATTGTAGTGACATTTCCTTTCTTTTCAATTAAAGTTTGAAATTTTTTTCTATCTTCCAAGATAGTATGTGTAGTAGTACTATCTACTAAGCACAAATCATTCATCTCCATAAGCACACAATTTTACGTTTCGATATGAGGAATGCTAAAGAGAGCCAAGATTACAGACGCTGATTTATCAGCCGCACAAAGGGTCACTTAGGCCCTACTATATCAAAAACGTATTAATTTGTAGACAATAGTCATATGTTCACCCAAGAGGTCATCCTAGTCTATGACAAAGCCTGCTTCGGGCAGGTCGGTGTGGTGTGTTTCTCCTTGAGGAGCCTTCCCCTTTTTGTCTTTTAGCATACGCTGATATAATTCCACTAGATGGTTTGGAGTACGACACGTGCGAAACCAATGGTCGTCACATCCACATCTGTAACATATACGTTTGTTCTGAGTATTTGAGCTCGATGGTTTAGTAGATTTTTGATCTCGAGGTGCATCTTTGTCATCTGCACTTTGCTGTGCATTCTTGTGACCTCGGCCTCGTCCCTTACCACAGTCTCGACTTCGGGTCGATCCACAGCCCGTATTGGCATCGTTTCCTTTCCCACGTTTACTACCTCTAAAGTTCTTCCGAGCAGCATGTGCTTCAGGCACTGCTTGTGAACCAACTGACCTTATATTGTGATTTTACATCAACAGCTGGTTGTGTTTTTCTGCGACTAGGAGTGCAAAAATTAGCTCAGAATTTGGTCTTATATTCTATGGCTCTGTACTGCTGCTGGAGTACAAGATTGTTTGCGTGGAAAATGGAAGAAGTCTTTTGAATTAACTCAGCATCAGTGACTATTTCATTGCAAAGCCTTAGCTGAGAAACAATACAATGCAGGGCTGAGTTATACTCCGTGACAGATTTAAAATCTTGAAAGCAGAGGTTTAGCCAATCGTATTTGACTTAGGGAAGGATCACATCGTGTTGTTGTTGGAAACGATCCTTCGTGGATCTCCATAACACAGATGGATCTTTTTCAGTGAGGTACTCATTTTTTAGATCCTTATTGAGATGGTGTTTCAAAAAGATCAGAGCTTGTGCCTTCTGGGCAGTTGTGGATTTAGATGGTTGTCTAGTTGTGTCAGTAAGGTCCTTAGAGGCTAAGTTGATTTCAACGTTAAGAGCTCATGTCAAGTAATTATGACCATGAAGTGCCAATTCATCGAATTCACGTTGCTACAAAAAAAAATTAATAAATGGAAATTTATTATAATGTGGCACTAATTAAAATTAGTGATTTGTATAATTTAAAATTAAGGCTCAAGAGGAAAAAATGCTAAGACAAAAATTAATTTAATTAAATTTAGGAAATATTAATTTTGAATTTTAATTATTATGACTTTAATTAATTGGACTTCGGGCCAAAATAATTATTGGTTAATTGAGGGTGTAACTCAAAAGTGATCCAAGTATATTCTTAATGGGCTTCAGGCCAAAAAATAATGGTGGTCTTCGTACCAGTGGCCGTCGCGCGGCAGAGGGCCGTTCGCGCTTTTAGGGCCGTCGTCACACGCTGTCGACGTCCGCCCCTCACGTCATCGTCGACGTTCCCGCAACTGCCGCGTAGCCCTTGCCGTCGCGCGGAACATAGCAAGGACGCGCAGAGGCGTCACGTCCGTCGTCGTCGCCGCAGCAGCTTGCGTCGTCGCGGCAGCTTGCGTCGTGGATTGGTTGGCTCGTGGGCCATCGCCAAGGACGATGTTCAAGGTCGTCGCCAACGATCTCAGTTGCGGCGCGCCGACACCGTCTATCAGCGAGGCCGCTTCAGGGGCTGTCGCGCAGTGGCCGACGTTGAATGCGGCAGAGGCGCCGTTCGTCGTCGAGTGGGTAGGTGTCGACTTTTGTCGATTTGTTTTCGAAAAATTGGTATCTGGGTTTCAGATTTTGAAGAAACAGATGTTTTCGAAAAAAAATTGTTTTTGATTTCTGTTTAACAGAAAAAAGATTTCGCAAAAAAAAAAAAATCTGGTTTTGAATGTGTGGTTTTGATCGGCAAGACGATCGTGTAAAACTGATATTGATAAGGAAAACAATTTTCTGATTTTTGAAAACGATTTTGGGGATTTTCGAAACACAGATATGGGTTTTTGCAAAACTGAGTTTGGTTTTTGATTTTCGAAAGAAAATTTTGCTACAGAAAAAAAGAAAATTTCTGTGATTTTGTCAATGAAGGTCTGATCTGAGACGATCAAAATTTTGTGTCAGGTTTTGTTATGCAGATATGAACAAAACACATACATCCAGAATATGGCATATATATATTGGACAAGGATCAATTATGCAGGACCATTTGAGCATATGAATTCATGAATTTCATGTGCAAAAGGACATGATGAATCAAAATATAATATGTAGAATATAAAAACAAATACAGATCATATAGGATCATGACAGTAGGCATATTTACAATTCTATTTTCCAGATAGCATATTCATACAAACAGATTCATATGCATACGAATTATTCCTAAGCATAGATTTAATAATAATATTCAGATTAATTTAAATAAGAAAACTTACGGTTTCAGCAAAATAGATTTAAAATTAATTTTGATCCGTTCCAAAAAATCCGTTCGCAATCCTCTCGTAAATCCAAACTCGTGCTGATAACGTGTTGTAATTTTGCGTAGCAATAAAGTAAAACAATAAAGAACAAGAGAGTTTGATTACCCAGTTCGTCACAACGTGACTATATTTGGGGGCGACCAAGCCAAGAGATGTACAATATGACGTAGATTGTTCTATGATTACAAAAGTATATAATACAACTTTATATAGTAATTATCCTAACCCTAACCCTAAATCTATAGGTTTAAAGCTTACTGGACTAAATAACTTATTATGTCTATAATATATAATCCAATATATTACAACAATATCTTTGTGGAGTACAAATTTCTTTGTAACATTGGAAGAATTTCTTTTTTATCCCCTTTTTTGCTGTGTTTTTATATTATCAAATATCCATCAACTAACAAATTGTGATCACTTTTTTATTTAAAAAAAAATTATACAATTTGAAAACATAGCCTAAGGGGGTGTATTGGATTAGGATTTTAAAAGACTTTTTTAGCTGAAAAAAATCCTGCAGATTTTAAAGATTTTGTAGGATTTTGGTGACTTTTAAGATTTTGTAGGATTTTGTAAGACTTTTAAAATAAGGATTTTAATGGATTCTATAGGACTTTGTAGACTTTGCAGAATTTCATGGATTTGTGACATACAATAAAAATTCAAAATTTTTCATACCTTCAAATTAAAAAAAAAAAAAAGTTAAAGACAAAAAAAATCATAATATCATGTCATTTTAAATAGTATTACTCCACATATTCATAGCTATACTAGTCCTCAAAGCATTAGCGTCATGTCGTTCTTGCTCTTGAGTTTGAATGATAGGCTCAAAATCACGGTCTTCATTAACTGGTAATGTTGAAGATGAAGGTTCGTCCACCGATTCAATTGGAAATTCATCAGAATGACATTCTTTGCGAATAAAGTTATGTAGAGCTGCACATGCTAATATTATCAATATAAAAAAGTATCGAAATTGAATAATCAAAGCAACCAAAGTAAAATATAACAAAACTCAAATACCGTAAAAAAATATTATCAATATAAAAATATTACCTAATGACAAATGTAATATATAATATTAGTATTATAATAATACTATATAAAAATAAAGATTTATCTTGTATATAAGTTAGGATGAACAATATCGTTTTTAATACTATTTAATGATTAATTATTAACTATTTTTATTTATTCTAGTATATATGTATATATAATATTATATTACTCTTCGTCACTGTAATTATTTTATCGTTGATGTTATAATGTAGAGATGAAATTATAAGGTTAAAACTATTTTAGGTCTTAAAAATAAATAATTATATATAAATCAATTTGGGGATAAATAAAGTCACTAATTAAAAAAGTCCACCGAAATCCTAGAGGTTTTGATGGGATTGTTGGTATTTATAAAATACACTAAAGAATCCATCAAAATCCATCAAACCCAACAATCCTTTAAAATCCTTATATTTTTTAATACCAGTGGATTGTTTTTAAGTCTTTTAAAATCCTGATTGAATACCAGTGAATTGTTTTTAAGTCTTTTAAAATCCTGATTGAATACCAATGGATTATTTTTAAATCCTTTAAAATTCTGATTGAATACCAACAGACTTTTTATAAGAAAAAAGTCCTTTAAAATCCCACGAAATCTTAAACGAATACACCCCCTAAATTAATGAGTCCAGGTTAGCCCCACCATAATACCTTTAAACGCTCTATTGTACTGTAGCACTATAAAATTCCGAAATTTTACTCAGATTTATATGTGAATTATCCATTATTCACTCCTTATTAGGTCAAAACTGGAATTAGGTTTTTCCCATTTTTTCTTTCATCAGCGAAGAAAATGACGGCGCCAGGAAATTGCTGACGACAAAGAAGAAGGTATGTGCTTCTATACATTCCCGTTGTTATTGTGTGTAATAATCTGTCTTTATTTGCATTTTATCATCTCCTTGTGCTTTGAGATCACTTTTTCTGCATCTGGGTGTATTCAATTTTTTGTCGATCAACACCCTTGTTGAAGTGTGTTTCGCTCATTTCTCAGAGTTCTTCATTTTGAATTTCCACTATTTTTTTTTTTTTGGTATGTGTGGATTAAGTCGACTTGCTCATTTGGGTATGTGCAAATTGTTTTTTGGGAATGGGGGGGGGGGGGTGCGGGGTGTAGCGGGGGGAAGGTGCTATGGTTTTGATTATTTAGAGATTTTTTTATTTGGGGGTTTGATACTTCTATGCTTCTTTGTTCTAATTGTGAATGTTTGAACTTCTATGCTTCTTGGATTATGGGGGCTTGAATAGAGATCCTTCTGAAATATGTTCACAGATAATTAATTGATTTCTTAGGAGAATTTTGGATTTTGTTTGGCATGCCTAGGAAATTTCTGTGATTTATGGATATCGATTATTTGACATTTGGATGTTAATTTCCAAAGGAGAAAATATTGATGTTGATTATCAGTCTTGTATTGGTCGAATTGCAAAATGTGTATATTTACACTTTATGAGAGTGTGATTCCCATCTTTTTTAACTCTTATTTCACAAACTTTGAATTAATATTAATAGTCCGCATCCTTGATAATGACCAAAAATAATAGCTGCTCCGACGCTATTGTTCGATTTACACCTTTTTTGTTATTCCCTCCATCCCAAGATAATTTTCGCACTTTTCATTTTAAAATGTCGCAAAGGAAATCTTTTCTACTCACGAAAGTCGATAAAATACACTTTTTATAATTTATTATTTAACTTCACACTCACATACTCCATTTTTCTCTTAAAATGTGTGTCATGTCTCTTATGAAAAATAAGTTGGGACAGAGGAATTATTACCAAACTCATTTTTAGGTATGGTACATGCTTTTTTTATTTTGTTTTTAATCAATCCATATTGTAGCTTTTTCTAAAAAATGCACGGAATTTAGTACTCCCTCCTTCCAGTTTTATTAGGCCTATTTTTGGCCTGTTATTTTTTGTCATATGTTGAAGGATATTATGAGGTTTTTTTATGAATAAGGTGGTTGTTTATGAAAATATGACACCTCATAATACCCCATAATATCCTCCAATATATAACAAAATAACAAGCCAAAAATAGGCCTATTAAAATTGGATTGAGGGAGTATAATCTTCTGTTGCTGCAGACTTTTAACATTTTGGTTTGATTCTCACCTTTTGCCTAATACTTATAGTTCTGGTTAATTTCACCTTCACTTATCTTTGGCTTCAAGCATGACTGCTGTCAATTTTATTCTACGCACAATCATGTCGTTTGTTGGATGGAGTGTGTTTGGTTTTGTTCATCATGTGTACTTTCGATTGCACTATGGGATACTAAACACGTGAAAGTTATGTTACTCCAAGATTTGAGAGTATGCTGTATGAATATGATGATTGTTAATTGTTATGAATTCATTTAGTGTTAGTGAATTTGATGAAAAACATGCACATGGGATTGTTTGATATTGCATCTGCTGAGAAACTAATAAATTATGAGTATTATTCCTTTTTTATTGTATCATTTTTCTTTATTTTCATTAAAATTTGTTAATTTATTTATATCTAGATATACTTTTAGAATTAATTAGTTTCTAATTAAAAAAATCTATTTAGAATTTATTAAAATGTAAAAAAGTTGGTTATCAAAGATTTACTGAATGAGAAGGGAGTTGGGTATTAGAACTAAAATATTCTTTCTCTAAATATCACATGAAACATGATTCATCTTCTTTTATCGAAAAATAAATAAATAAAATTCCTTAAAATATAATTATTTGCATATTTTATTATTTCATATTTTCGTATTTTCATTATCTTTGTTGGGACCGAATTACTAAAAAAACAAATAAAAGATTTAGAGTATGTTTTTAAAATAATTTATAAGTTATTTGAAAGTTTATAAGCTCTTTTAAAGTGTTGAGTAGGTTTTATATAAAAATAATTCATGATAAGTTTATCACGAAACAATTAAAAAATATCAACATTTTAATAGGAGTATCAAAATCTCATCAAGGATATCATTCATTTTCATCATCTTTGTTGGGACCGAATCGCTACACACAAATTGAAAGAGGAGAGGAAGTTCAAGAAATGGAAAACCCAGTCGCAGTCGATCTTGTGGAGTTCTTGAATGCTTCTCCAACAGCTTTTCATGCCGTGGGTAATTATTTATTCATTTTTTTTTCTTTGATAGTTTTTAGTCGCCCAAATTATATTTGCAGTCTTCTAGATTTGTAATTATTCTTGATTGCGTCCCTCTTCCTATTATTCAGACCAAATAAAGAAAAAGATGAGAATTTCATGTATTCATATTCAGATTTTCTAATGGAAAATCCTTTTTTTTAATTGTATTCGTAAAGAGCAATTAAAAAAACAATCAGTTGGTTGTGGTTTTGTTTTTACTTTATTATTTCTTCATTTTTATGTATTTGGGAATTTTTGGACTGAACAGGTAGATTTCCAAGCTGTTATACTTGTCATGATTAATTTGATCCTATTTATATTATTGACTTCTTGATACATTTGTTGTTTATTAATGGTGACGAAAATGTGGTTAACTGTAATTGCTTTGTAATTAGATGAAGCGAAAAAGCGATTGAAGAGTGCTGGATTTGAACATCTCTCGGAGAGAGATGACTGGAAATTGGAAGCTGGCAATAAATACTTCTTCACCAGGAATCATTCTACTATTGTTGCTTTTGCAATTGGTAAAAAGTATGTATGTTAAGTCTCAGTCTTGCTCCCCTTTTCTTTCTCATCTCTATTATCTTAACTTGTTCAAATGAAAGTAGAGATTCTATAGCTTAAATCAAAAGGGGAAGGGCGAAACCTGAAAAGAGTTTGAAAGAAACTATATGAAGACACTTCTTTTATCACAACAGCGTAAAACTGACACTGCATAGATGGATAAAGTCTTTGTTTGTTAGGTGTTATATCAAAAAGGAGGCATGTTTCATATGTGGTGTGGTTAAAAAACGAATGAGTGTGAAGATCAAAGGTTGTTAATTTCATAAAAATGTATACAATTAAGCAAATGTACACAATGTAAGGATTTTGTATATGTTTAATGTTTAAAGTGGCTGATGTGAATTGATTATTTACGTAGGTATATCGCTGGAAATGGGATTTACATAATTGGTGCTCATACAGACAGTCCCTGCCTAAAATTAAAGCCAGTTACAAAGGTAATACTTATAACAAAGTATTTGAATGTAATGCCATGTATAGTTAGAGGGTCATGAGTTTAGTAGGAAAAAAAAAGGCTTAGTTACGTTCATTTATAGGTTTCAAAAGGTGGGTATCTGGAAGTAGGTGTGCAGACTTATGGAGGTGGGCTGTGGCATACATGGTTCGATCGTGACCTCGCCATTGCAGGAAGGGTTATAATTCGAGAGGAGAAAGATGGCATCAAATCCTACTCTCATCGTCTAGTAAGAATTGAGGAACCCATTATGCGGGTCCCAACTCTGGCAATCCACTTAGATAGGTGGTTTTTTTTGGAAATATTGCATCATTTATTTGATTTCTGGACCTAGTGCATTATATTGTTTTGTTTCATTAACTTTTTATGCTTCTGTTTTCTTGTTTTCATAGGGATGTGAATGATGGCTTCAAGGTTAACAAACAAACTCACCTTGCTCCTGTATTGGCTACATCGGTTAAGGTAATTATTTAAATGACTATATTAGTATTAACGTTTAAATATAAATAACCTCTGCTGTACCGATCAAAAAAATAAATAACCTCTGATGTATATATTTTCACTTACATCTTTCTGGACACAATTGTCACGTGGACTTTTAAAAGAATATTGGGTCCTTAAGTGTTTATATGGTGTTGAAAGGTTACCCTTAAAGCAATGATAGTAAACATATTGGCTTTTCTTTCTTCTGATAAACTAAAGATGCTATTTATACAAATCACCACACAGAAAAGCGAGAGATATGCGAGTGTTAAAGAAGGAACATGACCTGTTTTTCCTCTTTGAAACAGTATCACTAAGAACAGATATTGGTATGGAAAATTTCATTTTCAAAAAAGAGCACTTTCTATGACATTTCTAAGTTAAAATTTCAGTAGGAGTCGTAGTATAGTCAGGGATGCAAACGACTGCCACCAAGGCTGCGTTTGGCGGCACTCGACCGCCGACGACTAAACCAAATTAGTGAAAAATGGAGGAGATGACATTTGACGGCGCCTAGATGGCCTTGACACTGCCTAGGCGGTTTTGGCGCCACCTAGACAATAGGCGGTTTTTATTTTTTAAATAATTTAAATTGGAAGGTGTTTCTCAAAAAGTATCCGACTTGCCTAGACAGTTTTTATATATATTTTTTAGAATAATTTAAATTGGAAGTTTTCTTTTGAAATAGTGTCCGGCTTAGAGAACTTGACAAGGATGATTTCTCACCCGATGACTAAGAAATAAATGTTGATGTTGAGTTTAAGTCCGACTATGAAAACCATTTGTACGGAGATGTGCAACCTTTGTCTTTTGAAGTTTTCTTATTGAACCACTTAATTTGATGTTAATTTGTTTGTATTTTTTTTTTTTTTTGCATTTATTTTAGAAGTTGGACATGTCGGATTGTGATAGTTTTTTGCATTATGTTGATTTGTTGCAATTTGTGAAAGAATTTTTTTTGGCTCCGTCCATTGTTTTGAAAGAGGCGCGCCTCGGACGCCAAAGACGAGAGGCTATAGGTGGGGCGCCTTTTATGTTCAAGGCAAGGCGCTGTCGCCCGGGTGAGCGCCTTTTGGTGCCTTTGGCGCCTTTTTGAGGCGATAAAAGGCGCGCCTCGGGCTTGCCTCTTGGTTTTTGCTATATGGAGAAAATGTTTAGTAAATTTTGACACTTTTAGTTCAATTATATGTATTTAATTGACACTTCTTTAAGTAGTAGCACTTTTAAAATTAAATTAAATGTTTAAACTGGAAAATACATGAAAAAAATAAAACCCTAGAACTAGGGTTTCATTCCAAAATACATACGCAGCCCTTGCAGCCTTCCCTCCTCTGTCACAAGTCACAACTCTCATCCCGGCCACTAGTCCACTACCTTCAGACCCTGCTGCCGCCAGCCGCCGCCGCCGACTTACAGATGAAGATGACGATGAGGAAGCATTTGATGAAGTGGAAGAGGAAGATGAAGAAGAGTACATCGATGATGATGAGATATTTGATGAGGAGGAGGAGGAGGGTTTTGATTTTGATGTTGATGAGGATGAGGATTGAGAAATTGTTAACTTGGTGTGTTAGTTTCATGGTTTTTGGTTGTGAAGAATGAACTCGTGAAGTCTATCTTCACTTTTTTGTGTTAATTTTATGCTTATCTTATGTTATAATGTTTATTTATTGAGTTTTAAGTGATATTATGTGGTAGAAAGTCTTATATTTTGTCAAAATGTAGCAAAGGCGTGCCTCGGGCACCTTGGGCGCTACCATCCCCTTGGCGCCTTTTGGCGCCTCTCGCCTTTAAAAACTATGGCTCCGTCTAGGCGGTCTAGACGCTTGGCGGCACTCGACCGCCCAATGACAGCCAAGCGCCATTTTGCACCCTCGAGTATAGTACTATCTGATTTAGAGAACATGCTTTTTTGCCTCATTCACACTTGAGCTCGGGTGTACAATTTGACTTGTGTGACAAGATTAAATAAGATAAGACGCAATACTTAGGGTATGTTTGTTTTGGGACTAGCACGGATAGACGTAGGACTTTGCGATCACGTCTCTACACGAGTTTGGGATGTAACATCCGGATTTCACATCCCAAACTCAATCCACACCTAAAAATACCTATTAAACCTATTATTACTCTTTCCAACACAACACTCATAAAATACCTATTATACCTATTATTATACCTATAAAATCAATCATTATCACACTTCGATTTGACATAAAGTAACATCCTACCCTACTAAAATTCCAAAACAAACACACACTTTTACTATTCATCAAGATTTTCACATCTCAGGATTTCAAAGTCATGACTTCCCACGACCCCCTTAATCCCAAAACAAACGTACCCTTAAAGATTATCGTTCGAGGAACATGCCTAGAGGATAGAGCTTTTGACAAAAGAGCCCTTTAATTTATCCTTTTTGTTTAGCATTTAGTAATTCAATTATTAAACTACATTCCTTTTTCTCGGATCTTATGCTATTATCTTTCTTCTTATTTATAATGTCAAATTAGAAAGCATTTGGATGTGTCTTTATCATTTGAAACGGGATGATAGAGGGATGTGAATAAAATGACTCGAACCTTTTCAGCCCTTTAGGATATGTTTGATTTGGGATTTTGAGGATTTTGAACTCTAGTGGATTTCAGAACTTTGATTAATAGTAGTGTGTGTTTATTTTGAGATTTAAATAGGGTAGGACTCAACTTTATGTCAATTTGATCTATTATTATGATTGTTGATTGCAATTGTAACAATTGAATGAATGTGTAATAAACTAATAATTAGTGTGAGAACTGAAAAGTGATACTCCCTCCGTCCGCGAAATTATTTCCCACTTTTCATTTTTGTTTATCCACAATTTTTTTTTCCTTTCCTTATTTGGAAACAATCTACGCTCACAAACAAAAGTTTTAGCCCCACACTACCTCTATTTTTCTCTTACTTTATCTGTCATTTCAATATAATACTAATTTTTATTAATTATTAAATTTGTGCCACTTTTCTAAGGGGAAATAATTTCGTTGGCAGAGGAATAAATAAAATAAGACTGGGAATAATAAACTCATATGGGTAATTGAAGAGACTGGTGTAGAAATTAATGTTATTTGCAGAGTGAGTGTCTTAGGTTTTTAAAAACGGATTCTAAATCCCAAAGTACTAGTTTTCAAACCCTTAATAGTTTGCAATTCTATATCTTTCATGCAGGCTGAACTAGATAAACCTGCGGCGAAGAGTGGTTCAAAGACAAATACAAATGAAAAGCATCATTCGCTTCTTTTGCAGGTGTTTCATTCATCATCTGTAATGTTTTTGCTTTTGTGTTTGCATATTGTTTTCTGGGTGACTGAGGAACTATTCTTAATCAATGTCATAAATATACTCTAATAATATTGCTTTTGTTCCCCTCTTTCTCCAGCTGGTTGCTGATCAACTTGGGTGTGAACCAGATGATATATGTGATTTTGAATTGCAAGCGTGTGATACTCAAAAAAGTATAATCGGTGGTGCCTTGAAGGAATTTATTTTCTCCGGAAGATTGGACAACCTCTGCAGCTCATTTTGCTCGTTAAAGGTTTGTTAATGTGAAACTATTCAAACATACAGTTTTTGCATTCTACTGAAGTTACTGTGTTCCACTAAAGAAGCAAAAAGTAGATCATATTTTGCAAACAATCACATCTCAAAATGCAGAATAGATTATTTATTTAGTATGGTTTTTGACCATTTTGGAGCTAATGCTGTACCATATTCAAGTTAGGGACTCTTGCTTATGCACGATTAAAAATACCTGAGTTAAAATACGAAGACTTAGGCGCTTGGTTCAAATTCTTCTGTGAGAGTAATAATAAGAATCATTTAATGGTCAATTACAATGTGAATGATGGTTACATTGTTAATAGTTAGCTCTAATCCTGGGATAGATGGAGACAAGAAATGGTTTTCGATTGAGGAACTGTGAAATGATTGAGAGGTAATGATTGTATGGGAGGAGGTAGTTAATTAAAATGAGTTGATGACCAACTTAGTTTTAAGTCTCTCTGCCCGTATCATTAATGATTACCTTAGTTTGATTCTCTTTACATTGTACCAAATATAAGCATGTGAACTGGTCATCTTTTATTCTCATTAGCCAAACCTAATTATGCTATGTCCTTTGAACAACTTTAAACCGTGCTCCGCCTTAATCCATTCTGCTGACCATCAATTTCTAATGATACAAGTATAAAGTCTCACATGGTTTTTCCTTTTTATTCTTACATCTTCCTTTTTCTTATTTAACAATAATTCAAACTAGGGAATTGTAGGATATCATTCTTACTAAAACATTTGTACTGTGGTGATCTTCATTCCAGGCACTGATAGATTCGACTTCCTCTGAGAGCAGCATGGAGAAAGAGATTGGCATAAGAATGGTTGCATTGTTTGATCATGAGGAAGTTGGATCAGATTCTGCACAAGGAGCTGGATCCCCAGTTATGCTGGATGCTTTATCACGAATCACTCATTCCTTTGGCTCAGATATTAAGGTAGGAGTTTTTCCCAAGGAGCTCAAATCAGGAAATACTACGACATATTCTGCAATGTAGCCTTTTAGTAGATATGATTAAGTTCTCAAAATAAAATCAGCAACGAGCATGCCCTCGATTGAGTCATTCTTTTTTTAATAGAGAGAAAACATGGCCCCAAATCAAGTCTTTCTTTTGGATAGAGAGAATGAGAGACAAAATCTCTAATAGAAAAGTTACCTTTCAATTTCATGTTATATCATGCAGGGAGCAGAACTTTCGAGTATTTGAGTTGGACTACGAGCAATAGATATTTAGGTTGTCATTATATTGGGCTTGATAATAAAGTTTTGAAAAACCCCTTGGTGCATAGTAGGCATGGAAGTCCACGGAAAACTATGAATTTGCATTATAAATGAATTTGTAAACTATAGAAACAATTTCTAGAAAACTATGAATTCCTTGTACATGTTGGGCTTGATAATAGAGTTACGTAAAATTCCTTGTTATTTTACCTGTATTGTTCTTTCTTCTTTTCTTTCTTTCATTCTTTCTTTCTTTCTTTCTCTAATCGCCGTTCTTTCTATATGTTTCTTACATAGTTGCTACCTAAAGCAATTCAGAACAGTTATCTTGTATCAGCTGACATGGCTCATGCCTTGCATCCAAACTATATGGTATGTTTCATCTCTTTCCTCTATTTACAAGATTAGTTGAGCTGCACTTTGACATCCCTACCGTTAATAACCCAACTTCAGCATAAACTATTCGTACCATGCTACAACGTCCAAGTGTTTTATGCTAGAATTGGACTCCATAAGAAACTTATCGTCGGGCTCCATATCATCTTTCCCTATATATATATATACATATGTATGTATATTATATGAATATATCAGTGTGTTAATATATTTGGTTTATCAGGACAAGCATGAAGAAAACCATCAGCCAAAGTTGCACGGGGGACTTGTCATCAAGCACAATGCCAACCAAAGATACGCAACGAATGCAGTAACTTCCTTCTTATTCAAGGAAATAGGAGCTAAGCATGACCTTCCTGTACAGGTTTGGAGATTCTAATACCCTTCAAACTTGTGCTTAGATTAAAATTTCCAGCAGTATGAGTTTCCGTTCTTTCTTTAACAAATTTGAGTCCAGGAATTTGTGGTTCGCAATGACATGTTGTGTGGGTCAACGATCGGCCCCATCTTGGCAAGTGGTGTGGGTATTCGCACCGTTGATGTTGGGAGTCCGCAACTGTCAATGCATAGTATTAGAGAAATGTGTGCCGTTGCTGATGTGAAGCATTCTTATGAACACTTCAAGGCCTTCTTCGAAGACTTCTCACTTCTTGATGCGAAACTAGTCGTCGATATCTAGGGCTTGTGAGTTCAATTTGACATTCAAGTTAGTAGTTTCTCTACTTCACCTATAGCTATTTCAATGCATTGTCTCTTTATTTCTTACATAGATATTTTCGTGTGAGATCGTTTCACTTCAGAGTCAAGTCATATGCATCCTTGGGAAAAAATGTTATCTCGGGAGTAATTGAGTTAGCAAATCCATTTCATGTGATCTGGACCTCAGGGTCAAGTGAGTACTGAGGTTCTCCTCTCGATCTCGTGATCATACACTTGAGACACAAGGTAGTATAATTTTTTTTTTAAAGTTTAAACAATTAAATAAACACTCGCTTGTTATTTTCCCGGCAATGGCGTCATTAACTTGTATTAGAATTTTGCAAATTTAACATAAGTTAATAACTCAAAGAAGGTAAATATAGGAGTGAATATTTGTTTATTATTTAAAGTAAAGAAAAATCTAATTAGAAATTGAAAATGCAAGGAGGAGTTCTGTTTAAATAAAGTAAATACTTTGTTGTCTATAATTTTTTTATCAAGTTGAGTTCTTCTAGAGCCCTCATTTGAGTTCTCAGGACAAATTAAATCTCCTAGGGTGGTGAATTAATTATTCCATTCTATTATGAGTATTAAGTCTAATTAATTTTTCTCACACTATTATAGACAACTGTGTTCAAGGTTTGTTAATCTAAGATTCAAAATTCACATACTTATACATTTTTTGTGATATATAACATATCCAATGGTCGTAAACATGTTAAATACACACAATCAAACTCAAAGATTATTGCATGCAATTTTTACTCTAAAAAATGCAACCTAGAAATATGAATACTGGAATTAAAATTCATAATTCATCAATTTCCATATCCCGAATAGGGTTTCTCCTAATTTCACATATTAGAAATATCAAAAGTTTATTCATAATTAATCTAAATAAACAAAAATCAACAACACATTAAACAACTATAATCAAATCCATAAATTACGAATTGAAATTGCAAAAGTTAAATAAAAAATTGATATCACTATAGGAATTAGGCAAAGTTTTGTATGAAAATAGTTCATGATAAGATTATCATGAACAAGTTTTAAAGTATCAAATATTTAATCAAGTGTATCAAAAATTTCATCAGGTGTATCTAAAGTTGAGGTCAATTAAATTTATATATTGACTTCAATTTTTTATACACTTGATGCATATTTTGATACATTTGACCAAATATTTGATACTTTAAAACAATTTCATGATAAGTTTATCATGAATTATTTCTACACAATACCTACTCTAGGAATTAATGTAGAAAAAATCTGTTGATAGGCGAACTAAAACGAGCTAATTAAAGAGAATTAACATAAACAAAAGCTTAAGGCTCAGTAGCTCGCCCCAAGTTGTCAATCCACGTCACCATTCGTTGACCAGTCAACCCAACAAGAGAGAGGAAGCTCGCAGGATAGCTCGCCAAGAGCTCACCTAGAACAATAGGCAAGAGACCATTCCCTTACAATCACTGGAACCCGAAATAGAATAAGGAAGAGGATTGGCATTCAGAGCAGAGACGGTGATCCCAGTAGAGGTCCAGAATCAAACTTTGAAGGTCGTGAGCTATGACGAGGAAATTAATGATGAAGCATTGGCAGTAGAGAAAGACCTACTTGAAGAAACCGAGCTTCATCAGAACTGAAGAATGCGAGAAATATTACACCACTCAGGTGCGGCACAGAAAGTTCAAGGTTGGGGAGCTAGTACTAAGAAAACGGCTAGCAATGCTACCAGGAGTATTCAGACCTAACTGGGAAGGACCATTCTGAGTCACTGCCAATTGGACTAACGGGACGTATGATCTGGAGGACATGGAGGGAAAAACTTCATCTTATACGTGGAGCGCAGCTCACCTGAAAAAATACTACCAGTAGTAGAGGAAGATAGACAAATAGCTTGTAAATTGATTGTTAAGGATTCGAATCAGGAATGTTGATGACGATCTATGTAAAGACCTTTTTTCAATAAAAGATGTACTTTTTCGAGAATTATCTGTTCAGGCTAAATATGCAAAGGGTAAAAATCCCGAAATGTTATTATTAAAGCTCGAGACAAAAGTCGTTAAAGTGTTAAGGGTCGTTAAAGTATCCTACTAAAAGGATTACTAGGAACCCACTGCCCAGTGTTAGAAAATTTCTCAAAAGACGGTTTCAAAACGTCTAAGGCAAATTATTTTATAAAAACCTGATTGCCCAAGAGATCTTAGTAAAAGGTACAATTTGCGGTCCTAAACGACATAAGACGAACAAACACGTACCAAATAAAAAGCGAGCTACAAAAAGATAATAACGTTCAAAAGTAGTAAAACAAAGGAGAACAGAAAAATTGCACTTCATATATAAATTTTCAAGAAAAATACAGAAAGTGTTGATTACAAAAGGCCGACCAACTGGTTATCCAACAAAAGTTCAAAAATACCCACGCAGGGGCGAGCTACTGAAGCTTACACAAAAATAAAAAGAAGGAAAAAAGATCCTAATACTCCGGAACGACGGCTGGAGCAGGATCTGTGGCGGCGGGAGTAGGATCCACGGCAACCGGAAGCTCCGTAACGACTGAAGGGTCAGCACTAGCAGGGGTGACCTCTTGCCCAGCTGGGGGTAAGAGGGTAGGCATGTGGACTATTGGACTCAAACCGCTCACATCAACCATGATGTCCCCAGTGAGCTCGCCCACTTGCTCCTGGGTGAGCTCGGCTTCTTGCCCACCTCCTTCAGTAGGTAGCTCGTCAACTACCTCAATCTCACCCTCCACAGCTTCGGCCTCCTGAGGCGAGAACGGGCCTCCCGTAATGCGAATGGGGTCTGGGATGAAGCTCAAGTCAACACCCAGTTCGACCAAATCATCAATGTCAGCGACAGAACCTGCGGGAAAAGTAGTCGACTTCACAAAATTCCGGAACTCAGCCTTGAGGAGCTCCCACACGTCCTCGTTTTTGTCCACTGCCCACCGGTAAGCCCAGAGAATTTCAGCATAGCATAACAAGTAGATGAAGTCCGAGGCCCATTCCTTGGCAATTGCCACAGCTTCCAAAGAAGACAAAATATCCAAGAGGGATTGGAGCTCGTCAATCCTGTTCGCAAAGGAGCGAAGCTCGCCGTTTAGCTTGGAGCATTCAGCCCGGGCAGTCTTGCAGAACTCTCGCTCCGAAGCGAGCTCCTGCAATCGAAGGGCGAGCTCCTCATCCTTAGCCTTCAAAGTGGCTTTCGCTTCCTCTCTTTGTTGGGCGAGCTCTGCCTGCAGAAGCTCGATCTTTTCCAGAGCACTCTTCTCGCCCTCCAAAGTGGCCTTAACCTTGCTTTCCATGCTGGCTGCCACCTTCTGAGCCTTGGACAGATCCTCGACCATCTTCATGTGAGAAACGTTAAGCTACCAGCGAGCTTTATCACTCTCTAGCATCTGCTTAGAAGCCCGCTGAGCAACCAACATTGCTCAACTGGCGTAGTGCATCGTCAATCGAACATTATCAATGGGCTTTTGCCTTCCAACAGTTTCTAGTTGAGAGTGGATCCAGTGCTGCGGGACCTCTTCAATGGTCCCGCCGGCCACCCCAGCAGGGAGATCACGTATAGTAGCAAAAGATTTCGAGCGAGTATAGGAATGCAAGGCGTCGCACCTCTTCGGGTGTGTAATCGAAGCATACCTACAAAACCCAGCTGGGAACACTTAGAAAAGTTTTAATAAACAATCTATTCAAAGGAAAAAGAGCTTACAACAAAAATTGCTTACCCCGATCGGACGGGATCCCAACCAATGACAGTAAAAAAAATCCAATTTAAGTGTATTTGAGTATAATGAAAGCACTTGATAATTATTGATTTTGAATTTCTTGAATTTTAAATGATTCTATTAACATATAACTTTAATTAATCCTATTATGTAAAAAAAACTTATATATATTAAAACTCATACTCACGAATTCACAAAGGAAAGTGGCACACTTCTAAAAAAATATGATAAAATGAGTAGAGTTTTAGAAGAAAATTATTAATAATAAAATTTTGAGAAAAATTTTATGTGAGAATAATAAAAAATAGTGATTAAATTATAATAAAATATGACAATATTTTTAAGATAAGTGATAGTCACTTTTAATAAAAATATTATTATTTTTATTGCTGTAGAAATCTGAAATCAATAATCAGTCATTTTCTGGTAGCCTAGGTGCGGATACACTTTTTTCTTAATTAATCATCTAAGGGTTCATTTGGTTCGTAAGATAAAAGTATCTATCCGTCAAAATCATGCATGTTTTTTACGGATAGATACTTTTATCTTACGAACCAAACATACCCTAATTCATCTAAATTTAATTTCATATATAAATGTTAAATAATATCTACATAATATAAGAATTAAATATTAAGTAGAAAGTAATAAATGAGTTTTCTTAAATCTTCCTTTCTTAAAAAAAAAAGAATATATTTATTTCTCCTACTTGTTTTGTTGGATAATTCTTCGATTGAATACATATTTTAAAATTTTAATTTTATTAAAAAAATTGTATCGCCTTTTAGGACCGCCTAAACGAAATGTTAGAATGACCGATTTTATAAAAATATATATTAAACACAATAGTATGAGCAAAATAATAATTTTAAATTGAGTAAGTCTCTTATGCACCAGTTACACAGTGCAATTCTAATTCATTTTTAAAAAGTTAAACAGTTTATAACTGAAAAGTTAAACAGTTTATTACTGAAAAGTGTATCTTTTATAGTTTAACTTTTCAGTAATAAACTGTTTAACTTTTCAGTTATAAATTGTTTAACTTTTTAAAAATGAACTTGAGTTGCACCGTGTAACTGGTGCATACAAGACTAATTCTTTTAAATTTCCCTCCAATTTTGCTTAGTATTCCTAAAAAATACTCTATCTGTTCTTGTAGGAATTTGCACTCTACGAGATGATATATTTTTTAAGAAAAATGTTTTTTTATATATAAAGTAGTGGTATATGGGTAAATAGGTTTATATGTTTGTAAGTGTGCACGTAAATCAATGTTTCCTTTTTTAGTAGTGTGCAAA
This sequence comes from Prunella vulgaris, assembly GCA_026898435.1. Lineage (NCBI taxonomy): Eukaryota > Viridiplantae > Streptophyta > Magnoliopsida > Lamiales > Lamiaceae > Prunella > Prunella vulgaris. The sequence continues at coordinate 2,334,300 of JAPKLY010000022.1, read as the reverse complement.
TTTGTGTGGGACATCTAAATAAGGAAAGTGTGCAAATTCCTATGGAACTAATATTCCCTCTGTCCCACTATAAGTTGTTCGTGTTGCCATTTTCGTCCGTCCCACTATATGTTGCTCATTGTTTTTTTACTTTTTTTTGGAAACTATTATTCACTTCTTTATTATTATTTTCAATACCTTTTACACTATTTCAATTATTTTTTCACTTTTCTCTATCACATCACTTATACTTTTTCCATCACATTACTTATATTTTTTCACTTTTTACATCACATCACTTATACGTTTTCACTTTTACCTTAATTTGTGTGCCCAAAAGCAACGAACAACTTATAGCGGGACGGAGAGAGTATTAAATATGCAAGTTACCACTATCAAGGGACCACTTAAGTATCTATACACAAATTTCAAGACACTCATTATGTCATCTACATAAAAAGAGGTTAGATTGTTCATTAATTATTTTGTATATGTTATAAGTATTTATATCTTATTTTTTGTATATAAGAAATTTCCAGATTTTTTTTGGTGTGTTTCTTTAATAATTAATGTTAACTATCACTAAAATTGACATTTGAATTTATAAATAGAAAATGAGGTTTATTTTATTTCATTCATTGCTTTCTTTTTAATTATTTCTGTAATATTTTATTTTTATTATGATTGTCTTTTGAGTAAATAATTAAAATATCACTCGAATTTATTTGGCATTGAAAAAAAAAATCAGATTTTCGTTTAGATAATCCAACTACTTTTTTCTAAATAATATGACAATGTTAAGTAAATTAATAATTTTTCACTAAATTTGTATTATTAATATTATTGTTTTAACATTGTACGTTTTAACATTTATTTATACACATAAAAGTTAGAAGTTTGTAAAAATAAAATGCACACAACTTAATTCTCCCTCTTGAAAAAAAAAAGGAAAAGAAAAGAAAAAAGACTTAGATATCAACCATTAATCTGCACGGGAGAAATGCTAATTGGATAGAAAGAAAACCATCCAAGTGTCTAGAGCCGCCTATCTCAATTTTCACATTAATATTTTTTATTAAAATTTTATTATTTTTAAAAATAATAATTCTCTAAAAATCTTATATGTCACATTTTTCTGTACATACGACATAGTTTACATTTTACCTTCATCCCTGCTACTGTGCTACACCTTGAAGAAATCCAGTTGAAAAATGTCCGCACGAGCCCTCTTTCACACTCTCACTAGGTACTGATTTCCCCGCAATTTCTTGTTCTTCTACTAGTTTCTGAAATCCATTTTTTTATTTGTGTGGCAAAACGAAATCAGGGTTTTTATTTGCAGGAATGCACGAAGAGCCCAGAAAATCCCGTTCAGATCTATTTCCTCAAGCACGGAAGCTGTTAAACAAGAACCACTCACGGGTACTCATGAAGGAAGATCAGATAAGTTTACTGAAGAAGAAGGAGAAAAGGATGATTTAAAGAGCAGAATTTTTAGGCTCAGGCTTCCCAAGAGAAGTGTCACAAATGTTTTGCAGAAATGGGTCAACGAAGGCCGCTTAATTACACTTTCTGACCTCCGACGCATCTCCAAAGACCTCCGAAGATCGCACCGGTACAAGCACGCCCTCGAGGTCCATAAGTTTCCCCTTTCTTCTATTTGCCTCTCTACATGGATTGATCAAAACTTGATATGCTTGAAGAAGATGATAGCATTTTCTTTTTTTATCAATTATTTTTCATGTTGGAACGTATGCTTTGTTTTATTGTTTTTTTATCTAGGTTTGAGAAGGGCCTTCATCCTGGGTTTGAGAAGATTTGTTAACTTTCAGCATTTCATATAGAGGATTGTGGTAATATCATGCTGAAAACTCTAGGTGGACCATATGTTGCATTATATGTCTCTTTAATAAATGGTACTACAGAAGTTGTAATTTGATGCACAAACGGTTCATTCTGAATCAAGTGAGAAAGGATTACAATGCTTTCTTGGCATTGAGAACTATTAGCTACTCCATTAGTGAGGCCTTCAATTTCAGCATGTGAAGTGATCTAATGGAATCATCTCCATTTTTGCTTGCACTAGAATTGCATATCTCATTCTCTGGTTGGTACTTATTAACGTAGATGTTCCCAACCAAATCTATCAATGTATCCTTGCATCTGTTTCCATGTGGACCAACACCTGCTAAACTAGCATCTAATAATCAGTATTTTTATGTGTGCTGTACACTATTGAATATTCGTGTGCCTATTCCTATCCGTAAGGGAATAACTAGTGATTGTGCAAGTGACCCTGCATCCTGATTAAAAAAAGATTCAAGTTATCCTGTATTACATAAGCGGTTACGCACTTCCCGACTCCAGGATAAGACTGGCTGTATTGGTATACGACTTTCAAATGAAAGGTTTTTGAACCAGGTCTGCATATGAATGAATTCTGAACCAGGTCTGCATATGAATGGACGGAGGGAGTATCATATATGACTTTCTACCACTTAATGCAACTAAAAACTCAATAAATAAACATTATAACATAAGATAAGCATAAAATTAACACAAAAAAGTGAAGATAGACTTCACGAGTTTATTCTTCACAAACAAAAACCATGAAACTAACACACCAAGTTAACAATTTCTCAATCCTCATCAAAACCCTCCTCCTCATCATCAAACAACTCATCATCATCGATGTACTCTTCTTCATCTTCCTCTTCCACTTCATCAAATTCCTCCTCATCGTCATCTTCATCTCTAAGTCCTAGACATGAGCCTTTTTTCCTGTTGCCTTTGTCCACTTGTTTGCTCTTACCTTTAGAAGGTAGCCTTGCACTTGAACTACCCACATTTTTTTCCCTTCCCCTTCTCCTTTTCCTTGCTCACTTGTTTCCCTCTAGTTTGGTATACGGGCTCATCAACCCCAAGAGCATCACAATCATGAGAGTTGTGACAGAGGAGGAGGGCTGCGTATGTTTTCAAATGAAACCCCAGTTCTAGGGTTTTATTTTTATCATCTATTTTTCATTTTAAACATTTATTTTAATTTTGAAAGTGCTACTACTTAAAAAGTGTCAATAAAATACATATAATTGAACTAAAAGTGTCAAAGTTTATTTAAAATTCTCTCCATATAACAAAAATCAAGAGGCACGCTCGAGGCGCGACTTTTATTGCCTCAAAAAGGCGCTCTCCCGGGTGACAGCGCCTTGCCTTGCATAGAAAAGGCACCAAACCTATAGCCTCTCGCCTTTGGCGCCCGAGGCGCGCCTTTCAAAACTATTTGTCTATGTTCACAGGATGTAGTTGATACAAACAGTCTCTTAGGAAGTTTATTTTCTGAATGTGGCTTGAATTCCTCTGATATTCTATCTTCAGATGATTGCTTAAGTAGCTATTCTGAAATTGGATACTTGGTTTCTTCCTGAAGTAATTATGTACTTGGTTTCTTCCTGATTTATTTCAATCTAACATGGGAGGCATCTTTAGTAAATAGTGCAAAACGCTTTGGAGGATAATTTATCCCGTTGTTTGTTGGTCTTTATGATTAGAGAGGGATAACAGAATTTTGCAAGGTTGACAAGAATACCTGGAGGATGTTTGGGGAGAAGTTTAGAGTTAGTGTTTGGGCTTCCAGCCATAGTTCGTTTAAGGGTGTTTGTATGTTGGATCTTCTGAGGGATTGGGGGATTAGCCCTTCTTTAATGGTGTTATACGGTGCTGTGTATTTTGCGGGACATCTCATCCCTTTCTTTTCTTCTTATTAATAAAATTATGTTTCCTTTATTAGAATTTTTCTTAATGTATTTGTATTTCTATATATTTTTCAAGGGCAAGTTTAGCTTAACAAAGTTGATTATGCATCGCCACTAACTCTTCAAATTCCGATTTTTCTCCCTTTGCCCTGAAAATGTTTTATTAACTTTGCAGATATCGGAATGGATGGTTAGTCATGATGAGTATAAGTTATCTGAGTCTGATTATGCAGTCCGCATTGAGCTGATAAGCCAAGTTTTTGGGATTGATGCTGCTGAGCGCTACTTTGAGGGGCTGCCTTCATCAGCCAAAACTAGTGAAACATATACTGCTCTCCTTCATTGTTATGCCGGGTCAAAGCTGATTGGAAAGGCAGAGGATATATATGAAAGAATCAAGGCAACAAATCTTTCATTGGATGCCATAACGTACAATGAGCTAATGGCTTTGTACATGTCAGTTGGGCAGCTGGAAAAGGTGTCTTTAATTGTTCAAGATATGAAACTCCAAAATGTAGCACCAGATCTGTTTACATATAATCTATGGGCAAGTTCGTATGCTGCAGCGCTGAACATGGACGAGGTAAGAGGAATTCTTGACGAGATGACCCTTCATTCTGGGTGTGATGAAAGTTGGATTAGATATGTAAAGCTTGCTGAGATTTACATTAACTCTACTCAGCTAGTGAGTTGCAATTTCAGCTCCCAGCTTGTAGAAAGTGATAAACCTAGTACACAGAGAGAATTGATATCTTATGACTTCCTTATTGTCCTGTATGGGAGCTTGGGACATAAGGATACACTTGACAAAATCTGGAGATCTTTGAGGACTAGTAGGCAAAAGATGACGGGACAGAACTATATCTGTGTACTTTCTTCATATCTGATGCTTGGGAGCTTGAAAGAGGTCAGTGATATAATTGATCAGTGGAAACAATCTGCAACTTCAGAGTTTAATGGAAACTTGTGCAATAAACTTTTAGCGGCATTCAAGGAAATTGGGATGGAAGATAAGGCAGCTAGTTTCGAGGTGGTACTCAGTGAAAAGAGTTGAGAAGAATCAGATGAGGGTTGGGGTGTTGCTGTTTGCTTTCTCATTTGGTCTAAGATTTTAATTTGGAATATGTTTTCCTGAAATGCTGCTGCTGCCGATCGCCACCCTGCTGTGCTGATCATATTAAATACTACTAGCTAGTAGCTAGTACAATTGTTTAATCGTATTTCATCATATGTACGGACCACCCCAAGAAATATATATATTTGAAAATAGATACAAAGCATGGGTTTATTTAGTCAGAATGCCAAAGAAGAATTACATGAGATGGATATGTGAATTCTAAAAAATTCATCATCATCATTTCTAGCTGCTGCTGCCGACAATAGCACTGTACGTGTCTTTGATTTTCTGAATGACTGCTTCCCTGTTAAAATTGCAATTATAATATTTGTATTGTATTAATTAATAGATAAATAGTATTACGTACGTACCTGTCGGGTTTGAAGACGAGATTTCTGTATGCAAACCACTGCAGTAAGTAAGCATAATCAATCAATTGATGGAAAATTAATTCCAAATTGTTACATTTCTTATTTCTTCAGGAAAAGATTACTTACGCCAGTATATCCAATTCCCACTAGCTCGAGAACGCCAGGTATCAAGGGGAGCTTGTCAATAGCCTTAAAACAAAACAAAACAATTTGTTTATTTATATATAAATTCGGAAAATATATATACGTACTAATGGTTACGTACAGAGATCATTCCGGCAGATGCCCAGAGTGCAACGGTACCAGCCACCGCAAGGGAAGTCACGGCATACTTGTCATCAACTTTGTCCCACTGCCCAAATAAATATAAATAATTGAGCAAAATGATGTAGTAGTATATTAAAATTAGTGAATAAAGATCCTTGCTTACAGCCTCTTGAATCGTTTTGAGAATCTCAGGTGTCTCAGAGTCAGTGGTATTGGCAACAACTTCAGTTGGGGCCTCTCCAGTACTAGTAGCCAGGGAAACTACATTCCGGGAAATCTTTCGACCTGAAATAAAACATATGTTAATTTAATTTGTGATACAGAGCTATAGGTAATTCCCTAATAATAATGATGATATACAATTGACTAGTGTAGTAGTGGTGGAGTGAAGAGGCGGAGTGGAGGAGGAGGAGGAAGAGGCTTGAAGTCGAGCTGAAGGAGAAGCCTTGGGTGCAGAGATGAAGGCGGAGGACGAAGAAAGAGAAAGAGGGGTGGATGCTGCTGCTGCTGTTGCCGACGCCATTGAATGATTAATTCACCCCCACCAAGATCAACTATCCAACTCCCTGCACCTTAATTATTTTCCTTCCTTATTCGAAGGTGCAGGTTTGTACACATAATAATATATGACCAACCACATCCGGATAATGTAGGATAGCCATTTTATGGTCGGTCTTCTATTTCATGTCCCTACAATTGCTACTCACCACCAATGTAGTACTACTATTTAAAACTGGACCCTTTTTTTTTTTTATTATTATTATTATGTAAACTTCTACTACAATAGAACCGTGTTGGACCGTCCCGGTTTTTTTTTTTTTTTTTTTTAAACAAAAAACCCTAAACTAGAGAATGTCAACTGTTGCTCCTCACACACGGCCATATTCTCATCACATTTAATCTTGGTTCACCATTAACGACTTCACATGGGGAAAGACGAAAAAAGAAAAAGAAAAAGAATCTAGGATGTGTTTACATGACTTTTATAATGAATTAAGAAAGAATATTGTAATCAAATATATTATTTTATGTATATTATATATGAGATTCAAATACAAATTATATGAATAAATGTATATTGAAACGTGTTAATAAAAATAATTATTTTCATCTTATAAGACATAATTGTTTTTTATACACTGACTAATAAGACAATATGAATCATTTTACACAAGTTCGGGAAATACATCTTTTTAATAAATTTTATATTAAATATAATATACTGTAAATAATTGTTTCACTCATTTTTTTTTTAAAATTGTACAATTGATCGGACCATTTATTTAATCCAATAATCCACTTCTTTGTCTAGTTTTGTGGCCAATCCAGATTTATAAACATTGATCATCACTTTGGGTATTTTTAAACAAAAAATAAAATATAATAATAATAATAATATTTTCTTCCTCTCAAACTAATTTTTACATTTCTATTTTGTAATGTTTCAATTCCTTTTTAAATCTTAAAAGATAATTTACAATCACAAAAATGAATAAAACATAATTTTTTATATTTTATTATTTTACTTTACATTTATACACTACATCCCTCTTTTTATATATATGCCATGGCACAAGAAGTCATAGTAGTAGATCATGAAATGCAATTCATGAGTTAGAAGGTCTGGCAATTGACTTGGTTGGAGAAACTTTTGTTTTAAATTCTCCTGCAAGAGCACTAGAAAACAACAAGGGGTGGTTCAATTGAAGGTGTTATGGCAGTGACACAGAGAAGTGAAGCAGACGCTGCAGAGGTGGCGTCGGGCAATTCTTCATCATCTCTGCAGTTTGGCACCGTGGAAGCGCTTGAACATGTCCGGAAACTGACCGACGTCGGGGCTATGACCCGTCTCCTTCATGAGTGCATTGCCTACCAACGAGCCCTAGATCTTGACCTCGAAACCCTACTTTCCCAACGCTCCGACTTGGATCGCCAACTCTCCAACCTCCAAAAATCCGCCGATGTCTTGGAGATTGTCAAGGCTGAATCTTCCGACATGCTCTCCAATGTCTCCTCCACCTCTGCCCTCGCCGATCAGGTCTCCGCCAAGGTCCGCCACCTCGATCTCGCTCAATCGCGAGTTCAGGACACCCTCCTCCGCATAGATGCCATTGTCGATAGATCTAACTGCCTCGACGGCGTTCATAAATCTCTCCATGCCGAGGATTTTGAATCAGCCGCATCATACATCCAGACCTTCCTCCAGATCGATTCCAAATTTAAGGATTCCACCGCCGCAGATCAGCGTGAGCAGCTCCTCTCCTCCAAGAAGCAATTGGAAGGCATTGTCAAGAAGAGGCTCTCAACAGCAGTAGACCAGCGAGATCATCCAACCATTCTCCGCTTCATCAAGCTCTTCAAGCCTCTCGATCTTGAAGAAGAAGGCTTGCAGGTTTATGTAAGTTACTTAAAAAAGGTCATCTCCACAAGATCGAGAATGGAGTTCGACCAAGTGGTGGAACTCATGGAACAATCAATTAATAACAGTCAGGTGAATTTCGTGGCTTGTCTGACTAATTTATTTAAGGACATTGTTTTGGCTATTGAGGAAAATAATGAGATTTTGAGGAATTTATGTGGTGAGGATGGTGTTGTTTATGCCATTTGCGAACTTCAGGAAGAATGTGATTCAAGGGGTTCTAATATCTTGAAAAAATTCATGGAGTACCGAAAACTATCAAAATTGACTTCGGAGATCAATTCATACCAGAGCAACTTGCTATCGGTAAGGGCAGAGGGGCCTGACCCCAGAGAAATAGAGCTTTATCTGGAAGAGATACTTTCGTTGACACAATTGGGTGAGGATTACACGGAGTATATGTTATCCAAAATTAGGAGTCTGACCTCCGTGGATCCAGAATTGGGCCCCCAAGCCACAAAGGCTTTTAGGAGTGGGAATTTCAGCAAAGTTTCCCAGGACACTACTGGTTATTACGTCATTTTGGAAGGCTTCTTTATGGTGGAAAATGTGAGGAAAGCCATCCAGATTGATGAGCATGTGCCTGATAGCCTCACCACGTCCATGGTGGATGATGTGTTTTACGTGTTGCAGAGTTGTTGCCGTCGGGCAATCTCTACCTCCAATATTAGCTCGGTTATTGCAGTGCTTAGCAGTGCTGTGAGCTTGTTGGGGGGTGAATATAGTGAGGCATTACAGCAGAAGATGAGGGAGCCTAATCTCGGAGCAAAGCTGTTTTTGGGTGGTGTGGGAGTGCAGAAGACAGGTACAGAGATTGCTACGGCCTTGAACAACTTGGATGTCAGTAGTGAGTATGTCTTGAAACTTCGCCATGAGATTGAAGAACAATGTATAGAGGTATGATGAACAACTATAAGCAGTACTGTTTCCATAATTTTAGTAACTTTAAAGTATTTCTGCCATTAAAGTTTTGATCTGTGAGAGGGCAAGAATTTGGATTTGGAATTCTAGTTGCCAAGTTCAACATGATGTTCTTTAAAATGACCAAGAGTGTACCTACCTGTGACATCTCAATTTTAGGGGCTAAGATTATTGTGATAAACTTTATTTATAATGTTTAAAAGACTTAAAATGGAAAATATGATTACAAACAATAAAATTTTATAAGTCTATGGTTGATCAACTTTTTAGCACGGTGAGTACGATTCGATAACTTTCTTATAGTTCCAGACCTTTTAGGCCCAAGCATGTCGTAAGTGTTCTTTTATAAAATGCATAAAGTTTAATTTATAAGTCATCCGATTCAAGTGATCATTTATAACCTTAAAATAATCACACATCATCATTCTGAAAGGAAGGTTGTAGTTGATGATGTGCCCTGTGTTCTAGTTCTTAACATCTAGTCACCTTTCTTTAAGAGATTTTAGTGTTGAAGCTTATGAATTTGAGGAAGGTACTTATTGGAGTAGGAAAACCTTTTGGATTCTAAAGGTTGGTAATATCTCATACAATTGGTTTAAACTAATCGTTTTGTTGTAGTGAAAATATAAAAGGTTTAGTGACTCTTGACCTTTTTAGTTTTCTACTGTTTGTGACTATGAGAAAGATGCCCTTACAAGCATGTGTTTTTGGGGGAAAGAGTGGCCTCATTCTAGGAAGGCAAAAGGCTCCTCCATGACCTATGAATTCTTCACTGACTTATGGTATTTTTTGGGCTTGTCTTAACATGTGTCCACAAACCATTAGGCATTCCCTGCGCCAGCTGATAGAGAGAGAGTTAAGTCTTGCTTATCTGAACTGAATGAAATGAGCAGCAGTTTTAAGAAGGCTCTGAATGTTGGAATGGAGCAGCTTGTGGGCACTGTGACACCCCGAATTCGACCAGTTCTAGATAGTGTGGCAACCATCAGCTATGAGCTTTCAGAAGCAGAATATGCGGATAATGAATTGAATGACCCGTGGATGCAAAGGCTTCTCCATGCTGTTGAGATCAATGTGGCGTGGCTTCAGCCGGCCATGACACCTGCCAATTACGACACATTTGTGCATCTTGTGATTGACTTCATTGTGAAAAGGCTTGAAGTGATCATGATGCAGAAAAAATTCAGTCAACTTGGAGGTCTTCAGCTCGATAGAGATGCTAGGATGCTTGTTACTCATTTCTCCACTATGACACAGAGGACTGTTAGGGACAAATTTTCACGTCTCACCCAGATGGCCACTATTCTAAACTTGGAGAAAGTCTCCGAAATTTTGGATTTTTGGGGAGAGAACTCGGGGCCTATGACCTGGAGATTAACTCCTGCAGAGGTCAGAAGAGTACTGGGCCTCAGAGTAGATTTTAAGCCTGAAGCAATAGCTGCTCTTAAATTGTAGCCTTTGTTTATCATATCTTTGCTTTAATATCATTCCATTTGCTCTCAGTTTCTTTTGAAAAATATGATAAACATCACGAGTTGTTTTCTGTGACAGCAGAGAGAAGGTAATGAAGTCTTGTTTCTCATGCTCTACTGTATTAATATAGATCTTGTTTACCGTTGAAAGATTGCAATCTCATATTGACTTTAGAGTTGGCTTTATGAGAACCATTTACCCCGTTAAAATATTAAATTAATAACTTATTGTAAAATAACAATTAATTTTGATCAGTATTTTCATAATTCGATCGGCTTTTAATTCAATATTCTTTAATACATAAAAAATATTTTTTCTATTCCACTATCTTTCTCCTCTGCCATTTTCGTTCGTCCACTATATATATTTTATTTGCTCTTTCACCTTTTTTTAAAAGCTATTATTTATTTTATTATTATTATTTTTTCACTTTTTTCCTTCACACCATCTTTATTATATTAATATTTTATACTTTATTAACATTTGTACCAAAAAATAACAAGCAATATATTATGGGACAGAATGAGTAATATAAATATACTTATAAGAGTGATTCATGTGTCCATTTATTAAATTAAAAAAACCAAACATTAATTAATAATACTTTAATTGTGAAAAAAAAAATCAGCATATTATATCATGCATATTGAAAATTAAAATAAATTCAAATGAACTTAAACTTTGCACCTGAGTGCATACAAAAATTTATATACTTGTAGACATTTAAAATTATGACTGATAAAATTTCATATTGAAAGAAACACGGATGAGTTGTATTGCATTTGAAAAACGTCATTTGAAATTAAAAAATAAATAAATTTAAAAATTCATATATTACAAATGATACAATTTTATTAAACATTTAAAATTATTTCAATTTGAACTAAAGTAAAAAAAAACAAAAAAAAGTTAGATTGTAAATTTAAAATTATAGTTCAAAACTTCTCCATCCACACACAATCTTACAAGGGACAGCAATACAATTTAAAATTGTAAAAGCGATAAACATCACAATACAATTTTAAAAACCTAAAATATAAATAATAGAATATGAGAACAGAAATAAGAGTGCGTTTAAAGAAAGACACTTGGGCGCTGGGTTATTAGAATTAACTAGTAAATGAAAAGTTAGAATTAAAAAATATAGAAATTATTCATATGTCAAAGGGTAAAACTATACCACATCAAGAGTTTTAAGAAAAAAATCAGAGCAAAGGGTTTTGACCGGTTTCCAGTTTTTTCCGGTTCTGGCTTATTTACTCAGTTCAACCTCAAAAAAAAATAAAAAATTCAAGGTTTATCCAACCTGTTTCCTGACCGACTCACGATTGTGAAGACAATTATAGATTAATTGATGCTAAAAAGAGCAACGTGAGGTTCGAATCAATCATTAGAACTTAGAAGACAGCAATATCTATACTTTGTAAAAGAAAAATGGAAGGAAATCATAAAACTTTACCTTGTTTGGTGCTTCATTTATTCGTTATGTACATATACTACAGGTGTAAAGACGGAAAATCAGGACTAATTGCTTTACTTTCCCATTACACATATCTCAAACAATGAGCTGCCGCACTGCCAATAAGTCATCCACATGAATGTTGTGTAATCACGTCCTACTGATCCTTTCCTTGCCTTCAAAATGACATAAAATCAGTTAGCATTCGGTTAGGGAACCACAGATTAGTTTCGGAGACACCATTAATAAATTAGCTTACCAAATATATTAGATTTCAGAGGGAATCGGCGTGATGACCCTTTCACTTTGACATCCCTAAGCTGTTTACTTGTGGGATTTTCTGTAACACGACTGGTGCTTTCTTCAGCTAAGATACCCTTTCCTTTCTTTACCTTTTCATGATAAAGTGCTGGTGGTGCAAGTCTGAGCTGGGGCATGCTCTCTAATTGGGTCAAATTCCCATTGTTTTCAAGATTATGCAAGAGCTCAAACTGTTTGAGAAGTAGCAAAAAAGTCATTATACAGATTTATATACCAAAAGCAGTACAACACTAGAAAAGTAGTTACCCTTGAAGGTGGATGCAAACCATACGAGTTATCTGCTGTTTCGTGGTCATAAGGATGTGAAGCACGAGTTTGATGCATCCATGGTGGAGAGCTGTTCACTAATCCATTCTCCAATTTATGACTGGACCTTTGGCCTTTCTTCCTTGGTGGAATACAAATAGGACATCCCAAGGTCATATTTTCTTGAAGTTGACAATGAAGATGCAATGCATGACCGCAACTAAATACATGTATGCTAGAATCCGTGGAATTCTTAGCCAGGATGGAGCTGCACATACAACAAACAAGGCTCCGCGGGGCATAAGCATGAGAAGCTCCTTTCCTCAGTAAGCTCATAGTATAATATGTATCATCATCAATCAAATTTTTTGCAGTATCCTACATCAAAAGGATAATAGTAAGATAAATTTTATACAAATATGTCCTACTGATTGACACATATAAGTTCCTATGTTGTAACTTGTAAGAAACCCAAAATATATACTCCTTCTGTACCATTTTATCTATCCCATTTTATCCATTCACACAAAGCAGTTTTCTCATTTATTAGGGTATCAAAAGAGAGTTACACCCTTTTTTGTTACTCCTATTTATTACATGATGATTAGTTCTAATATTTGTTAGGGGCATTGTTCGAAGAAATAGGTAAAAATGGGACAAATAAAAAGGGATGGAGGGAGTACTAGTTACTTGGTATAAACACAGAAAAGAGACCAGTAAAATTTATATCACAGCCTAAAGAAAAACATAAGCTGGCACAACAAAAGCTTTCCTTTATCAACTTAAGCAAATTTTCACCTTACACAAAAGGGAAAGTGTAGCTAGTAACAGTGTCCTTAAGTTTCATTATCCTCAACCAAACAAAACTCAGGGGTAAAGTTTCAAGCCAAAAGACACATGACAATTGCAAAATCAACTCACGCTCTTCCAGATTCCATTTTTCATTGCAAGACAATAGTCTACAAGATAAAGAAGACGCACCAGGATTCTTCTTTCAAAATCATATGTTGCAAGCATCCCCAGTATCATGAGCTTAAAATCACCAAATTCTTGATTGCCATTATCAGAAAGAAGTTTCAACATGATTCGTGGGAGCCGAACATATCCAATCATTCCCTCAACAATTTCTTTAATAAAAATTGACAAGAGTTTCCTCATCACGTGAGCACCTTTATGACACTTGGAGACTTCCCATTTGATCTTGCCACTCTTTTCTTCTATCTGGCATATTAATCCATCAACAGTATTCTTGACTGCTTCCCGTTTAGAATCTGTTCTAGCATTTCTCAAGTCCATCAATGGCTCACAAAATCTATAACAGAAAAAACAAGCATTAGGTTTTCTGTAAGGAAATCAACATAGGAATATAATAGCCATAACAAAAAAAAAACTTATATCCTGCAACAAGAAACATACAATTTACAAAAGAATTTAAAACATGATGAAATGAAAGGACAAACAAATAAACATATATTTTTAAAATAGTGACTCACGAATCAAGCAACTGAAACCAGAGGTACTCAGACTCTTCAGGTTGTAGACGGGGACTGTTTCTCTTACATAACCCAATACAAGCACGGACAATGTCAAGTATTTCAGCTACCTACAGCAAAACTTGAAGCATTGACATTACTGAGAGATGAGACCAAATGGGAAGAAACTAGATAAGAAGGGCAGAGGAAAAAAAATCCAAGTCTCAGATATACCACTTTCTTCTTCAGGAATGCATCAATATTATCCACAATGGAATGAGGAGATGTTTTCTGGACTTCAGCATCAAGCACGGCAAATTTCACACTAAGATTAGAAAGAATTATATGAATGGCACTTCCGACCTCCCCAACCCTTTCTAGCAAGAATGCGGCAGCATCAATTATTCCATATTCCTGGCATAAACGTAAACAGTGTTCCACTCTATAGCTTTCAGAAGTCTCCAAGAATTTGAGAACTGATTTACTGTCAAATCGACATAAGAGCTGCAGAAATTAAGAGAACTTTGTCCTTGTCAGTCATCCACGGAAAAAATAACTAAAATAATAGAGTGAATGATGGTCAGTGAAATAAGGGGAGGAGAGAGTACAAAGATGATGAGCCACTTTCACTTTTTACAAGGAAACCATACGGTACCAATAGGAATAATAAATGCAATGTGAGAGTGGAGAAACAAAAGAAAAAACTTAATTAGCTATCAAGTTCCATTTTCTAATTTCAATGGCCCATCCAAACATCTCCCCTTTGTTTCCCTGATCTTAAAGAGCGTGAACAAGAGTTAGATTTTGTCACTCTGGGATAAAAATACCTAAATATTATGGAGTAATCATGATAAAGAAAATCTTAATCCTGACTTTAACTATTCACTGTTATTTTATTGGGCACATAATGTAATGCATTGATAATGAGGTCCTACAAGATCTTACACATGCGACTTGTTGAACTAATGAATATTAATCATATCATCCAACTAAAATTAGTTATGACCTCAAAGAGCGGTATGAGGCTGACATAAATGGTCCAACCATAAAAGGATGGTGTTCTCGACTTGCAATGTAAAAAAAGAAAAATTCAAGTAAACAAAACCATATATCTGCTAGATACAGCTTTAGTAGTGATGCCAACATGACTTAATGTCTTATACATTCTCCATGCATTTCATTCTCTAAACAGCTAGTCATAAAAAATTCATACACTGAACAAACATAATTCCCCACTAGGCTTGCACAGCAGCCATAGCAAATTCACAAACTATTCCTTGACAGGAAGTCAAATGTATCAAGTAACAAGTTTAAGAGAGAAGTGGAAATAAAGTAAGATGATTTCATTCTCCAAAAAACAGTAGCAGGCCTTCTACTTTATTATTCAGAAGTTATCACCTCAAAATACAGCTCCATCATTTCATCAGTCAAGTTAACTTGATTGTCAGGAAGAAGTTTCTGGGAGTTGGATATTGCTTCCAGATAAGCTTGTAGACCATTTGACTGCAGCTGAGCTCTTCTTGCATTAGGAAAATCTGAAAAATTGACTTCTTTTAAACTAGAGATGTTCAGGGTACCAGCTGTGTGGACCTCAACTACTGTCTTTAGATAAAGAAAAAGGCTTTCTGGGTGAGACCGAAGCTCAGACAAAACATACTGAATTTTCCCACGAAAATGGTCAAAAATTAGAAAGTAAGTCCCTTCTCTGCCAAACAAAAAGAATAAAGCCATCAGTATAGTGACTAAAACTAACTATTTTTATAAATTAAGCCCGCATTCACAAAAATTATATAACGCATAAAAGATTTACCTGCTTAGTTTAACAAGATCTGGAATGCGAGAAATAACGGCTGATTCAAAAGCATCAGATTCTTTATTACCAAGTAGTCTTAATGTATCATAGATAAACGAGAATGCATATATTGGTCCATGTGTCGCTTTCATATAACAGTCCATAGCAGCAACATACTGATGACTGATGGCATGAATGTAGCCAGAGACCTGCATAGGAAAACAAGATCTCTCATTAAATCTTCGAAAGGAAATCAAAGAAAAAAGGAAATAACTTTGTCGTGGCTTTAAGCATAGTTAAAACTTAGTCCTTTCAGTTAGTGTTTCAAAGAGAGACATCACAACAAGGTTTTGTACATTGCATGGTGATTTTTTCTTGCTCGCCCATTCATTATCCAACAAATGGATGAATATAAGGAGTTTTACTGACTTCACTTCCCTTCCAGCTGGATGGATATAAGGGAGTTTTACTAATTTCATTTCCCTTCTTTGCTAATTAACAAATGTAAAGCAGTACCGTGCAATACCTGATGAAAGTCAGCCTTCTCAGACAGACGCAACAAATATGGAGCATCCCACTGACTTTCAGGCACTGTTTGTATCAGTGAAAGCAGTTGCTTCTCTCGTCTTTTGAAGATATCGTCTGTCTTCCCTGACTGAGTATTTGAAGTACTGATGTCTGATGTCAAGTACTCTAAAATTTTACTTAAAATATCTCTAGAGACATTTGCTTGTTCATGTGCCACATAGTAAGCTATAAAATCATACATGAGACTCACATCCTTTCTTGAAGGCCAAACTTCTATCAAATCACTATCAGGGCAGCAGATGGGACTGCCTGTTTTCAAGTAACTAGCATCAAGAATATCAGCAAGAATATCTATCACTCGTTGAATCAACTTTTCACTCTCAGGTGGTTCCACGCTGACATTAATTAACTCCTGGGAAGAATCGGCTGTTTTAGGATGTTCAACCCCGGTAAAAGCACACCTCAAAACTGCTAGAGTAGCTTCCGTATCAAATTCTAAAAGATAAAGCATGTTTGCATGAGCTCCACTTAATGGTAAACTTGTAACAGCCCACGAATTTGGAGCACTTGAATCTTCCAATAGGAATTGCAAAAGCTCTTTCCTAAGAAAGGGCAGGCGCATTGGAGAGAGATATCCACGTCCTGCAAAACAGAGACAGCTCAATATCGACTACTAATCATACAACAGCCAAAGATAAGATGTCTTGAAAACTTTGTACTCTGAAAAAATTTGGTACTTGTTACCTTACATACAACTGCTTGAAACAAATTTAACCAAATTTTCACTCTTGCATTCAAACAAGAGCTTAGTCTAAATACCAATTAAAATTTTGGGATGGAGGGGTACTATAATAAATCTGAGAATCAACTACAGAGGGAAGAGTCGTTTTTATAAAAGGAATTGAGTGTCAATTGTAATATGGCTCAAGATCATCAGTCTTAAGCTCAGCTAGCTCTGCCATAGCTCCCAAACCAAACTCTTCTTTGACATTATTCGACTCTTTTCAGCCGCTGCTGAATTTTTTAATCACATCCTGAACAATCCAAAAGTGTCATTCATGAGTTCGAACAAACCTGGGGGAAAAGCAAGACCTAGGAAGCAATACTTCAAATAGACGAGCATCCTGTACCTGCTTCCAAGGGGTACAGTATAAGTAATGGTACCCAATGAAGGGGGAAGAAAAGAGAGGAACAGTATGTCCAATTATTTTGTAAGAGTGTCCTTTTTGTCAATCAATAGGAAAGTCTTCTTTAGAAATATAGGAAAACAAGTTGTCATGTGGAACTTATTACTTCCTAACAGATGATACTTACGAGTCATAGCAAATTACCCGAGGGAAGTATCACTTTCTCTTAAACTGTCTCGTAATATAAGCAGGAGCTCCTCAAGAGGTGTCCTATAATCATCTAGACCTTTGTTAAACAAATATATCAATGCACAATGCAACCTGTGTTCCCTGCATAAGCGGACAACCTACCACACAATTTAAGAATATCACCAGTTTTATAATTTATGCATTATTCAAGTTTCAAACACTTCAAGAAGATGATGCATTATCAACTGTCCTACTGGAATTCATAATAAACATTGCCAACTTCATAGTTCAAAAAGGTTATTGTATCTATGAAGCAACTACATTTTACCTGATTAAAATCCAAGGACAAAATATCCATGTGGAGAACACACTGTTCAATTCTTTGCAGCCAACCTCTCTCGCTATAGTGTTCCACTAATGCTTGCATGATCTTCAAAAATTATCAATACTAAATACAGTAACACTTGCAAAAGGGAAAAAAAAAGAAAAGATGACAGCTCTAATGTTAAAAAGTACCCCAGGTGGAAGAGATCCCAGCATATCTTTCAAAATGTATGGTTCCAAAAGTTCCAAAAATGTCTCTACAGAAAGAAAACAGCATTTTAACGACAGTCATAATGTCCATGTCACTGACGATAGAATGCAAAAGTAACCTACGCAAAAAATATATATATGCATGCACACACACATATGCATGTGTAATTGAATGTGTTTTCGTGTAATTTTCCTGGTTCCTCCTAGTTTGCCTAACTACAACAGTAACACAAGGGGGGAGTAGCACCTTTTTGGTGAGCCTCATCAAATTTAGTCAAGATATCATCAAAGAGGATGTCAGTTCTCCTGATATGCACACAAAATTCAACCGCAACACCACCAACACGGATGTATTGCTCCTTAATCTCATTGGATTGGTCCAGCTTTTCATTTTGGCTGTAACAAGCCACTGATATATAGGAAAATACTTCACTAACATATGCCTGAAGCAATTCCACAAGATATGGCATAACTGTCATTTGTATGTCAGACAGATTTTTGGGAAGGTCAATGACACCAGGTGATTGGCCATCATAAAGTGCCATGGCCATGTTTAAGGCACCCATCCAGTCACCTGCTCTTCGCAGAACCTCAATTCGTTCCTTCCAGGAAAGAAGGCGAGAAACAATGAACTTATCCTGTCCAAGTATGTAAATAGTAGCACCTCTAACAGCAACACTATTGTGATAAGCCTTCTCGGGATTTCCGAGTGCATTAGAAAAAAATATGTGATATGAAATGAGATCATCCCTTTGAAATCCATCCCCAGAAAAGCTAGTCTGGTGAATCAAAATCCCATCTTTTGAAAACAAACAGAGTTGGTCTCTTGAAGTGAGGATAGCCAACATCTGAACAATAAGAAAATATGAGATTTCCTGCCCCAATTCTATCATAAAATCAAGCATTGGCCAAGGAAGACAAATGATAATTTGTATGACAAAGGACAAGAGATGTTATATAAATCAAACCTGATCCCCCAACCATGCTAGGCCAATAGCTGCACTTTCAAGAGTCCACTTCTCCAGTACTTCTAGTTTTGATTTCAACAACTTAGCAACTTGAATTTCCCGATCCCAAGCAATGGCAAGCAGTGAAACTTTATCCGATGTTTCAACAAGAGCATTTTCTGGCAGAAAAGATTGAAATAAACATTTTGTAAAAACAGCAACAGCTGGAAATTGTTAAAACATTATTCACATACCAGAGGACGAACAAAGTGCCTGTGGCATGCATCTCCAAGCAGCATACGGCATGGCACCCTCCCTGATGCCATCAGGTTTGGGAATTTGAGCATATACTTCAACAGTGGGACTAACTTTTGCCTACGAATATGATATCAGCATTATTTCTCCAAAAGAAAAAAAGGAAGAACCAAAGAGAACAGAGCTAATTTTCAGTATGCACTGTATGCATAAAAAATAATAAGGTAAAATTGTCAATACTGTCTTCCAAAGTCATTACCACAAGAGCAGATTGATGTGTGATGAATATGACAACGCCTTCGTCGACCATGCCTCCCATCATGCTACTAATACTACTAGTAGAAACTGCACTATGACTCTGAGAGGACATCATCGTACCTCCATGGCCTTCAGCATACAGCAATGGAGAAGCACAAATTACTCTGCTAGTAGTTTCATCTAGAAGTTTCTGTGTATGCAATACATCATTCAAATCAAATATAAGCAGTCTAGGAAGATAAAATGGTATATAATAATTCACTCATCCAGGATTGATCTTTACCATAGATTTTGTATAAGATATCCTATTGAGAAATGGAACAACCGTAAAACTAATCAACTTGATCACACCCTTGCTATCACCACTAACAACATTAAATTGACGAGTAACTTGAGTATCTTGGCCCAGATATAACATGTGAACCACTGGAGCTCTATGTTCAGTGACAATTTTAAGAGGTTTCGCCTTATGAACATCCCAAACCGTGTAGTGGCCATCACCATATCCTGCAAAGAGTAGGTCCCCTTGCTGATTAAAGCACGTGGAGGTTACAGGGACATGAGATCTATCCCCTTGTAACCCAAGAGATATCATCTGAAAGCATATTCATTGGCACATCAGTAGGCAATATAAGCCAGTATAAGTCAGTAAAACAGTATGGTGCTTAAATTTTTTATGCACAGATAGAACAGAACATATTCACGCTGACAATACCAAACACCCCTATAGAGGAGCCTAGTCATTGAGAAAACTTTCAATATTAACGCATCAAACAGTGATTTTATCAGCTATTCCTGAAATATGAGTCTAACTTGAGACCAATGAATTGGCATTGCAGTGGACTAGAGAGTACAATATGACCTGTGTGTCCATGTTGTCAACAAGATGTGCAGTATACTTGCTGGGCAAAACAAAAATTGATCCTTTTGACGTTCCTATTGCAATATAGTTGAAATGTACGGTCACAACTTGAGGGGATCCATGATCTCGTCGAAAGGCTTGGGATGAGATGGTCCGGGTAATAGCATTGTTGGAATTAACATCAAAGTAGCCTAACACAGTAGACCCCCATTGAACGCCCTCAAGCCTCATTGGCTGTGCAGCTGCACCCTCTTCGTAGTGCAAACCTGTATAGGCTTGTTTCTTCTCAATTTCTTCAGCCAACTCAAGTGGCATTATAGAACAATCAGATTTCAGCTGCAAATTTGTATAGTCTCTATTGCTTTCCTGCATCAAATCCGAGTCCTCAGGTGTATCTGACACGTCACTTTTCATGCTAGTGTCATCACCGTATCCGGGTTCAACCACAACAATGGCAAAATTACTAGCTTCTTCTCCTCCAGCTGAATCTGCATTATGACCAACACCATTCAAAGTTGGAGTGGATCCAACCACCGTGTTATTTCCACCAAATTCATCAGCAGCACAAGCTTCGGGAAATTCTTCATCTTTTTCATCCAATAAGGGAGACAAAACTTGCTCACTAGCATTACTTTCAACCGAGAGTAAGATTTCAGAAGGAGAAGCACTATGGCTTCTAGAAGTTGGCGTTTTGCGTGCATCGTCTTCGTCAGCTATCGTTGTTTCATCTTGAATTAAAATTTGGGAGTTGGTCGAAGCTTTAGCAACCTGATCAGAATTTCCCCCACCACTATCATCATCATCTGTCTGTTTAGAGTCAGAATTGATATTTTTCAGAGGAAGTTGTTCCAGTATAACCTCTTCAGCTTGAGAGTTTCTACGTTCAACATTAGAAAGACCAAATCCCTCCAGGTAAATATCAGCATCAGACTTGCTCCCAGAAACCATAGCTGATGGTGACGTATCATAATTAGAGATTTTTTCTGTAAATTCAGAAACCGGTCTATGAGCAACATCGGTGGCAGCTCTTCTCAACTTGATGGCGGCGGCGTGGGGAGTGGGAATTGGCCGAGAGGCGGCGGCGGCGGCGGCCAGCGCAGCACCAGGCTTGGCACTAGATCTGATCGAACCATTACCAAATAACTGCGGCAAGAACCTACCCGCGTACTTAGTACTATGGCTAACAGAGCCAGCAGGTGGATTGTATTTACTGGACTCAGCGAATAAACTTGAGTGTGAATGTGATAGCCTAGAAACAATAGCACTAGATAAAACGTGGTTGGCGTCGTCATCGTCGACTTCTCTCAGGGAAGTGGAAGGGGAAGAGGGAGGAGAAGGAGAGGAGGAAGAATGGTAGAGGAGAATTTCGTCGACAGTGCGGTGGTGACGATTAGGTGAGGACTGTTGTTCTTCATCAGAGCCAATTTCGCCGTGGGATTGAAGTAGAGTATCGAGATCTGCTGATAAATTCTCCATGATTTAGGATTTGAGTTTACATCGCCCTGTACGAAAATCCCGGTGGTCGGAGGACTACGGGGTCGCACCTCACAACTGCCGCTTCTATTTCTTTCCGCATTACCAGCCCATTTATATCTCTTGGGCTTCAATTTTATTAAGGGCTAGCCGATTTGTAATTGGATCAAGATTCCCCAAGTTGTTTACCCCCCTTACATTTCTCATATTGAAATAAATTTTAAAAAAACAAATTTATCTTTTAAATAATACTCCCTCCGTCCACGATAAATGGTCCATGTTGCCTTAAATGGTCGTCCACAATAAATGGTCTACTTACCTAAAATGGAAAACTTACAATCATTATTTTCATTTTTTATACACATATACTCACTTTTACACATCACATCAAGTACTTTTTTAATAATTAAATATTTTTTTATATTATTACACTCACTTTTACACATCAACATCTACTTTTCTTAATAACCGTGCACAGCAAGGGAAGTCCAATTTTCATGGACGGAGGGAGTATTTCTTAATTACAAAAAAAAAAAAATCGTCCCTCTCATTAAAACTAAAATTTGATCGATATCCTTTCTTTAATTCTTTAACAATAATTTTTTGAATAAAAATATTGAACCATTGACGTCGAAACAAAGAAAATGATGGCGGACATCCCGAAATCGAACTACTGTAACCCAGAAATTAAATAATCGTTGAAAGTGGAGAAGCTAGCGACACAGTTTGCCCATATTTGAACTTTTTTTAATTTTTTTCGTACATATTTGTTCGACATTGATTGGTGGAACAAATGCATAATGTTTGGAAAAAATTATTGAACATATGTACTGAAATTTTTTCGAACAGATGCATTTGTTCATAAAAATTTTTGTAACAAAGATTTTTCGACTAAATTGATCAAACAAATGGCATTTGTTCGTAACACCAGAGTCGAACAAATGTCTCCAATGATTTATTCACGATTTTCTATCGATTTTGTCGAACAAAATTTTGTAAATAATTATCAATCGATTTTTAATCTCAATATTTGTAATAATAACAACAAAAACTCATCCAAAACTAATTCAAAATCACAAATCATTCAAAATAGAGGTGAGAATAGGTCAGACTATCCAATAGGGGCCTACGGCCTGGCCTACTAAAAGTCTATCTCGACTCGGTCTATTTAAAAAAATATTGTAAGGTGGGGTGTAAATATTTTGTGATAATTATGATTGTCAAATGTTTATTGGGGCTCACTCCAAATGTATTCTATTTTATTTTTGATATATTTTAATATATCAGAATATATATTTTAAATTTATTAAGAATCTTCTATTGGTAAATGTGTGTCAAAATTTAATAATTTTCTTGACACATATTTAAAAATAGAATTTGTACATTAAAAAAAAGTGTGTACTAAGTAAGCATAAAGGGGAATTTTTTCTGGGCCATGTTTATTTTGATTGAATGAAAGGGCCAGTCAAGGGCCACAAATCAAACATCCGGCCCAAATGGAAAAGTGCATGTGCATCCAGGGCGGAAATGACAGCTATAACCTTAGATTTCAACGAACAGGACGAGGCACGAATTTGGGCCCAGAGTTTCTGGAAGAGAGAGAAATACAATTGGGGAAGGGAGGGCTTTCTTCCTCATTGTTTCGGATAGAGAGAGAGAGATCTCACAACACTCCACACAGAGAGCGAGAGAGAGAAAAGGTAAAGGGAAATTAAAAAAAAAAAATTGGTATGCAAAGTCTTACTCAAATCTCCTTTTGCTTCTTCCTCTGCTTCTGCTGCTGTTTACTCTCACTTACATATACACAACATATATACGCATACACATACATATATTCGCGCTCCTAAAGTCAAATCTTACCTTTCTTGATTTTGCCCTTGATTCAGTAAACCCTAAAATTTTGCATGCATCCCATAGAGGCCCTTTTTTTGGTAGCCGCCTTTGATTTGATTGATTCTTGGGTTGAAATTCTTTGCTATGTGGGATATACTTCTACTTCCAGAATGAGGGCTTTTGTGCGTTTCAGTTCAAGGCAAGTTGAGGGCGTTCGATTTACGTTTTAATATTTTGAATTCGATGTTTGATTATGATTTATCCCTACTATTTTATATTTCTTTATTTTTTACTTTTCTGAGTGCGAGGATGTTGATAGCCTCATTGCGTTGCTATTTAGATGTTGGTGCTAATTTCTTTTTTAAACATGCTATCCAGTAGGATGATGTACAATTCCCTGTTAACTTTGATTTCTTCCCTTCCCTTCCCGTGCTGGCTACTCTTTCAATTGGATGCATCTATTTTCCTGTTTCTTATGGGTAAAATAAAATTCCTTTTACCACTCTTGGGTTAGGGATAATGAATTTGGAAGGATGGGGAGCATGTGTTTCTTGACATGCTGCTTTTGCTTCCTTGATTTTTATCAAAAGATGATTGTCAAATGAATTTCCAGCTTCTAGTGATGGTTTCATTTGAAGAATAATCCTACGACACAGTTATCAAATGCAATGTTGACTTTGAATGGTGTCCCCCCTTCAAATGCCAAAATTTATGTAGTGGCAGCATAAATATGTATAGAAAACTTGCTTTTGTTTGTCCTTGATTTTTCTGAGACCTGAAATTTTACCAAACAACCCCAATGAACATAAAGTAAAATGGCCTGTACCCTGGCATATCACACCTATGCTTTTCAAATTCCTCATAATTAAATGCCTTTCAGCCCATGTCCATGCAATCTGCAGATGATTTTCTCTTTTCCTGCTGCCATAGTAACAATGAAAGCATGCAGATTCCATTTGTGGACTCAAGGCCTCATATTGTGTTTACTGTGCGACAAGACTTGAAACGCGAGAGAATCATGGCAGAGAACACTGAAGTTGAGGATCGTGTGGATCTTGATGATGACAATTACACTGAAGAAGAAGATGATGTTGAAGAACCCATGGAAGATGAAGGAACTGGAGAAGGAGCCAAAGAAAGTGGTGAAGAACCCCAGGAGGACACAAGAAGTGTGGATGGTGGGAAAGGACAATCTCCTGGGACTGACAGAAATGATGTTCACATCGGGCATGTGGAAGATGAAGAAAATTCTGCATCTATTAAAGAAGATGAGAAAGAGAAACATGCTGAACTTCTTGATCTGCCTCCTCATGGTTCTGAAGTTTTCATTGGAGGACTTTCTCGAGATATTTCAGAGGAAGACTTAAGGGAACTCTGTGAACCCTTTGGTGAAATTTTAGAGGTTGGTACCAATTTTATAAGAAAGTTAGTTTTCCAAATGGTACAAAAATGATCTTTTGCATGTACTATAACTCTTCCTCATAGCTTCATCATATGACAGGTAAGGGTAATGAAAAACAGGGATACTGGCGAAAGCAAGGGCTTTGCGTTTGTAGCTTTCAGAACAAAAGATGAGGCACAAAAGGCGATCGAGGATTTACATAACAAGGAATTTAAGGTGGTTTCTGCCTTTCTTCACAAAACCCTTTTAAGTAATGTTAGCTTTGACAGTGTAGAGATTTATTCATTTCCTTTGTCACATGGTTTTGTTCAAATATAGTTAGTCATTGCTACTAACCATATTTTTCGTCACTGCAGGGCAGAACGTTACGATGTTCGCTATCAGAAACTAAATACAGATTATTCATAGGCAATGTGCCCAAGAGTTGGTCTGATAATGAGTTCAGGAGAATCATTGAAGCAACAGGTCCTGGTGCTGAAACGATAGAGCTAATAAAGGTCTTTTTGGCTTTTGGTTTAAAGATACAAGTGTAGCCAATCAATTTGATGACCTTTTTTTTTATGCAATAGATGACTTGATTTACTTATTGTAACCTTATTTCACCTAACTACAGGATCCACAGAACCCTGGTCGCAATCGTGGTTTTGCCTTTGTGGAATATTACAACAATGCTTGTGCTGATTATTCCAGGCAAAAGATGTCTGCTGCAAGCTTTAGGCTAGATGGCAATACACCAACTGTAACATGGGCTGATCCAAAGATTACACCTGACAATTCTGCTGCTGCTGCTCAGGTAGAACCTCAAACTTGAAAATGCTTATTGTAAATTTATACTTGATGTTCTCTTGGAGAATTATAGTCCCATGGTAGTTTTAGATACTATGATTCTTTGGTTACTGGATTTTTTTTATTTTAATGAAGAGTGGTTCTTGTTGCTTTGAACTCAGTAGTGGAACAGATTGCCAATTGTGGAGTGACATTCAAGAAAGTGTTATGATTTTGTTTATCCCAAATAAAATGACAGAAATTTTAAAAAGAGTTGTTTATTAGTATGTATGGGTATAAAGTTTTTTTTAGTAATCGAGTCTTTTCTACTTTAATAGAGGAAGGTTGCTTTATGGAGGAAGGGTGCAGGAGGAAATATAGTGGTATGTGGTGTAAATAAGTGATGTTTTTAAGGGGTAAGTTTGAAAGAGTAGTGTTACCTTTTTGCTATTTTGAGTAAGGGAAAAACAAAAATAAACCTTCCCTTTTAGGAGAAATGGATAATCAAAATCGTAATGGAGGGTGTATTAATGTATTATTTTTAAAAACCGCAGAGATATGTAGGGATTTAGTATTAACTCATTTTTAGTGACGTACATTAATAAATGCTCTTCTTTATGATAAGTACCATAACAAGCTTGTGCAATTCTTGAGTGAGGTTATGTTCATCTGTCTGATATTTCTAGAATCGAGCAGAGTAGGATGGATATTCAACTATTGGAGTAGACTATCACTCATCTGTTCATTATATGAATTCTTACTACATGGTTAATAAGATCTTGCATATTGTACGTAAGTTGCACCTAGCATTCATTATAGTCAATTACGGGTATCCTGATATAAGTGATGCTTTAACTGCATAAAATTTGACCATAAGAACTTAATAACAGAAATAACTACATGATGTCACCTGTTGATCGTGGTGGTTGCATGTTCTTGTTCTGCCTTATATTAATATGAGGTTATGAAATGTTACTCATTTTTGGTTAAACTGGGTATATGCACTATTATGTTGGGTGAGCAAGATAATGGTGGATAAGGAGAAGGTTTAGTTTTATGATGGTTGTTCCAATATTACTCTTAAATACACCTTTTGATGTTCATCCAGGTCAAGGCTCTTTATGTGAAGAATATACCTGAAAATACACAAACTGAACAATTAAAGGAACTCTTTCAGCATCATGGGGAAGTCACAAAAGTTGTTATGCCTCCTGCCAAAGCTGGTGGAAAGAGAGACTTTGGGTTCATACACTATGCAGACAGGTCAAGTGCATTGAAAGCTGTCAAAGAGACAGAAAAATATGAGATAAACGGTTGGTTTTCTCACACCCCTTCATGGGTATAATGGTTTGATTTTCCTGTTCATATTTTTTGATTGGAGCATGCAATAAGTGTGTAAAGTCTCTAGCTTTTTTATTCCATGATGATGAAATCATCCGGTTAAAAGTCTGTATACATGGTACATCTAATTCGAGTATGTGTTGAATAGTTTCTTGTAATAATGTTATACAAGTAAGTTTTGCTCCTTGTTCAACTGTGCATTTATTTGCCCCCTTAGGGTGTATTTGTTTGGAGAAATTAAATTAGTAAATGTGTATGCAGGGCAGTTGTTGGAAGTTGTTCTTGCAAAGCCTCAGGCTGAGAAGAAGTTTGATGCTGCTAATCACAATTCTCAAATTCCGAACTACATTCCTCATCCAGGGTACGGTGGCATACCTGTAAATCCTTATGCACCTGGGTTTCAACAGGTAGTAACTGGAATCTCTTTGTTGTAATGTGTTCTTCTGAATGTGTTATTCTGAAATAACATCCTGGGTTGGGACGTTTCAGCAGCCTATGATTTATGGAAGGGGGCCAATGCCAGCAGGAATGCAGATGGTGCCAATGGTTTTGCCAGATGGTCGAATTGGCTATGTTCTGTAAGTTTCAGTTGAATATGTGGTATTCTCACTGTGATTTCCAATGAAAGCTTCTATATCATGGTCGAATTGGCTATGTTCTGTAAGCTAATTATGTTATGTAATTGCAGGCAACAGCCTGGCGTGCAGATTCCACCACCTGTGAGGCCGCGCAGGAATGAGCGGAACAATGGTGGTGCTGGCGGACCACAAGCACGGGGAGCTACTGATGATACTAACCGTAATAGACGCTACAGACCCTACTAGCCATTTGATTATTGCACTTGGGTATCTAGATTTAGCAGATAATATAAAACCCTGAGCTACTATTGCATGTTGAACGATTGCAGAGGGAAAATGGAGTGTGAAATTAAGGATCACTGTTATTTATATTGTTAGGGATGGGAGAAGAGAGATTTTTGGTAAAACTTTATGAATTTTAGCATTTGGTTCTCGTGTATGTCGCTTTATAATTTGTCTCGTGCTCAATTGTTTTGTTGCCTTGGTGATGTAATTATTATTGTTGGCAACTATATACCATAGGGTTACAGTATAATATGTGGAGCAATTCTGTGTTTAGACATGAATGAAAATGAGGGGAGCGGCAGTGATTGATGGATCCATAACATTATTTTCTTGTCTAAATTATTACTCCTATTTATTTAAACAAGGCAATTATTGTTATTGATTACATTTTTCAATTGGTACTTTTGTGACGGTCTCTTGCATATAGAAAAGTTAAATGGGCATCATCAGATCAGAGATGAGAATTATTATGACTAAGCATGATAGAGTACTTTCCTGGAGTCTCCTTTCGAGTTGCTGCAATCGCTCAATCCATTCAGGTTTGATGCATAAAAAAGTTACTTATTTTTTAGTAAGAAAATATGAAAAATGGCATAGAAAGTCTCTCCTATGTCATTATTTATTTTGGAGTGACCTCTGAAATTAAACTTGGAAAATTCACCTAATTATGATTCATAGTTTATCTAATGTACATATGTATTAATCTTGGTAAAAACTAAGCGTAGGTGTTGCTGCTATTTAAGAAAAAATTGTATGTTAATGAATGTGATGTGATTGATAGCACGGAAATTGGACCGCTAGCTCTTGCAATTTCCTAAGTTAACCCCCGTGGTTGGCGTTTGCTTTGAAACTATTATGGATCAAAAAGCATTTTCTTTTGTGAAGATATTTTAATTGATACAAACTCCTAAATCCTAATCTGAAACATGTAAAGCTGATGGATATTAATAAATACTATTAAAGAGAGAGAGAATAATGTATTATAATATTAATGTGGAGGGAGTTTCCAATTCCTCCTCATGAAGTAGAAGTAGAAGTAGGAGGAAGGTGTACTGGGTAGTTATGAATGCAATCAAACCATGGATTATCCTTGTTGTGTTGAGGGATTTGGGTGAGGGCTTTCCAGACAGCGCTGTTACACTTGAAACCGGAGCCGAAGGCAATCTGCCAGACCCTGTCTCCTGTGGAAACCCTGCCCTTTGCTTCGGTATAGGCCAATTCATACCACAAGGAGCTGCTTGATGTGTTTCCAAAGCGGTGCAGCGTCATCCTGGAGGGCTCCATGTGCCACTCTGTGAGTTGGAGGTTCTTCTGTATTGCATCAAGAACTGCCCTGCCTCCAGCGTGAATGCAGAAGTGCTCGAACGCCAGCTTGAAGTCTGGTATGTAGGGCCTCACTTTTGGCCCCATTAACTTGCGCTTTACTAACGTGATTAGAAACATGAGCTGCTCCGAGAATGGCAGAACCAGAGGCCCCAGCGTCGTTATGTTGGTCTTCAATGAATCACCCGCCACCGCCATCAGCTCTCGTGCTAATGACACCCCAACTTTACCCTCATCGTCCTCCCTCTGGTACACACACTTGTAGCTGCTGTCGTCCGCCCCTTTGTGCGTCCGGACCGTGTGCACCAGCTCGTACTTTGACCGCCTCCTGTCCCTCCCCTTGTTCGACAGCAGAAGCGCTGCGCCACCCATCCGGAATATGCAGTTGCACAGCAGCATCGATCGCTCGTTCCCGAAGTACCAATTCAGGGTTATGTTCTCCGTGCTCACAACCACCGCGTACGAGTTGGGGTTGGCCTGCAGCAGGTGTTTTGCCAGGTCCACCGATATGAGGCCCGCGCTGCACCCCATTCCTCCAAGGTTGTAGCTCTTGATGTCGGTTCTGAGCTTGTAGTGGTTGACGATCATGGCGGAGAGGGATGGGGTTGGGTTGAATAGGCTGCAGTTGACGATGAGGATGCCGATGTCCTTGGGGTTCACCCCTGTTTTGGCAAAGAGAGAATCCAAGGCGCCGAACATCACTTCTTCCGCCTCCAAACGGGCTTCTTTCATGGACAGGTTTGGGGGGTTGGAGGTGATGCCCCTGGCGAAGTAGGTCTCGTCCCCCAGCCCCGATCGGTATGATATTTTCTTCTGGAAGCTGACCGACTCCGGTTCAAAATGGCCGCAACTTTCCGACATCTTGACGAAGGAATCTACGGAGAGCTTGCTCTGATCGTGTGGCTTGTAGCAGGCAAAATCCACGAGGTAGATAGGCCTGGGTCGCTTGGCCCAATAGATGCCCAAGACGAAGACGAGGAGTGTGGAAGCAATGAGGAGGGTGGCAGTGTCGAGAAGGAGGAGGGTGAATGCGAGTTGGGCTAGAAAGAGAGGCAGGATGAGGAGGAGGAAGAAGAGGGGGTTGCACGAATAACCATACCCTAATTTCACATATTTGAGCTTGACGGATTGAAGAAAATCGGGGAGCTTACGACGGATTTTGATTACAATGGAGGAAGAGTCCTTGAAGGCGACCTCGGCCAGCAGCCTCTCCTCCTCCATCTCAATGCTCTTCATCATCTCTGATCTCTCCATACATCTGCTGCTGTTGCTACTATTAAACACAAAACAAGTAGAACAAGAGTGGGTGCGTAGATGAACTAAACTAACCAAACTCCCCAGAAATTATAAAGTATATATTCTGTCCAACACGGTTGGGCAAAGTTTGTTGAGAAAATTAGCTGTTTATCAGGTTTCTTCTTTATAGTGGATTGAACAAGAATAGAGAAATTGAGATCCATGTATCATTAAATGGATGACGAGAGGCTTTAAGAAATGGTCTGTGTACAGACAGATAGCTCAACAACCTGGAGCAGAGTGAATGGGAAAACTGTTGAGGAAGTAGTTGTTGCCAAATTTAATACAAAAAAAAAAAGAGAAATACTACTTCTAGTCTTGCAAGAATTGAAATAGCAAGTGGTAAGCTGTCTAAATTTGCCAACACAAATTACAGGTGATCAATTACATGTGTATGTGGGGTTATTGACCAAGTGGCCATGTGATGTGAGGTGTCAGTGAGATTTTGATTAAACAAAAACTATTATTATTATTATTATTATTATTATTATTATTTTGTAGGATTAATTGCATTTAATTTCCATGACAAAGAAAAGGAAAAAGCAGAAGCGTCCAAGCCCACCTACATTACATACAGACACTTTCTCATCAGTTGGTTTGGGAGGGAATGGTATTCCCTTCCCTTTCTTCTGACTTTCTTTTTGGTAACAAAAATAATTTGATTTCATCTTTTTAATCCACATGGAAAAATAAGTTGACAATTCTATATAATATGATTGATTACATTACCATTAAAACTTGACATTTAAGCCAAATCCCCAACTCCTAACAGATTTTGAAAATTAAACCAGGGTCCCCACCAATCCCTTTCCTTGTTTTCTTTTTGCAATGCAATACGTGTTAAATTTCTGGATATTTTTATATAAAATGAGAGACAGACAGACAGATATCATTAACGTGCACGATTTGCAATAAAGATAAAATGCATGGGAAAACAAGATTTAAAATGAGATAACCGTCCAATATTTATGATGCGGTGCACGAAATTGACTTTGGTTGAATGAATTCCATCAACAAAACCAGACCTCCACTTTTTATGGAGACTCATGCATTCGGTATTACTTACAAGGCATTACATCTTATTTACTCCAACCCACCTCATTTTGCTTAAATACTCCCTCCGTTCGGACGGCACATTTTTTATAAAAAAATGTGTTTTATATATAAAATAGTAAAATATGGATAAATATGTGTATAGATCTGTAAGTATACACGTAAATCAATACTTCCTTTTTTTAGTAGTATGTAAATTTGTGTTGAACGTTCAAATAAGAAAAGTGTGCAAGTTCATGTAGGACAAAGGGAGTACATGATTGATTACAAGCATCAACTTTTCTCAGTATTCCCATTCTTTTTTAAATGGAATACACATTCCTCATCTCAAGCTACAATTAGGATACAAGAGTTCACATCGTTTTGTCATCATTTGCTTCACGAGTCCAAACAACCCCAACGACAACTGACACATAATTACAAGAGAAATTAGCACACATAAGATAAAAGGCAAACTAAGCTAAGTGATGAATGAATGTTGGCTTGCCTTGTGGAACTCAAGGGTGGTATGAAATGAAGGCGCCACCTCAAAAACCTGATATCAACACCACCCACAAGGAAAAACAATCGCAGTTTATTCATCAAATGCACTAGCATCACCCTCAACACCACACAAAATGTATACTAAACCTCTGTAGCTATAGAAAGTTGGCCCTTTCTTCCCTTACGTCACCTTGCAATTTCATCTGCAATGGTGACTAAACAATAAGTCCAAACCAACTTTTTTATAAACTCACAAAACAAACAAGATGAATATCATCATCCTTTTTTTTTTTTTTTTTTCTGAACATTAAAACCCATAGATTAGCAGCTTCCTCAATTTTTGAAATAATCCCTTTTGCAGGACATGTGGATGTAACCGTGTCTCTCTATTTACAAGATCCTGTGACATTTGAGTTCAAGGACTAAAGATAAAGTAAACATGCGACCTGAAGATTATGACTCCATACATGAATCTAAATGATGAAATCAGCTACCTGAGCTTGGTGTGTGTATATATATATATATGTCTACTCTAACGAGGGTTATAATAGTTCCAATAAAAAGTTTACAAGGTAGATAACCTAAGGTTCAAACACTGCTATAAAACATCATTTTCATTTACAACTGAAGTTCTGATTTTCAGAATTTACTTGAAATTTTACTTCTACTTGAACAAAACGTGCATCCTACCAAAATGAGGAAAAGAAAGTATCACTTAACTGATACCATTTGCTAGTTGAACAGATTTTCGAGACTGAAACCTTGAGACCTGGAAATAAACTGAAAAGCATTCTTGAATGCTGGTTTCTCTTTTCTTTCAGTAACAAGATGTTCCTGCGAAGAAAACGTAGTTGGCTCGACCAAAATTCAGTTATGTGTATGCAGCAGCAGTCATAACTAAAACGTAGTTGGCTCCGAGTCATTGAAGACAGCATGAACATCATCCAGACTTGCGTACTTTCCTGCTCAAAGTGAGGTGGCTTGTAATCTTTCCTGAACCAGTCATTTTCTCGAATCTAAGGAATTGTTATTCGCTGCAATATGAAACATAATCATACCAAAACATGGAAAGAACAGACTGACAAAGAACAACAGCTCATAATTGAATGGAAACTCACTTGCATATAAAGGAATTGTGCCATAAGATTAAAAAATAATATTAAAAAAGGTAGAACAGACTAAGGGGAAATTGGCTTCTAATAAGATGGGTTTTAAACAGTTAGTGGATTTGGATAAAAAATACACTTAATCAACATTCTTGCAGTGGACGGAAACCATGAAGGGAATGAAAAATCCGCCTTTTGAATCGGGCAAGTAAGAGGGATGCAAGAAAAACATACTCTCCTATATAAGCCACAAGGCTGGGCTCATTAAAAGGCAAGTATCCAGCAATCAGAACAAAGAGAATAACCCCACAAGACCATACATCTAATGAAGTACCATTGTAGCCTGCCTTTATCATTGAGTACCTGACTGGAAAATGATGACTCAAATGCTTTAAATAAAAGAGAATTTGAGCCTTCTTAACCCCATTAACAATAAGAGGGTACCTCGGGAGCTACATAATTTGGAGTGCCACATGCTATGTGAAGCAGCCCATCTTCCTATAAAAATATCGTCATAAGAATTTCAGTTCTTACATTTGCTTGTAATTGCCACCAACTCAGCCCCCCGCCCCCCCAAAAAAAAAATCTGTGTAGGACTTTACACTAAGTATTCGCATTGCAAATAACTGTATGTGAATAAAAATCTCGAACACAATAGAATTCAATGGAACACTATTACGACTAAAAAAAAGAGAGAAATTATTCAAAAAACAAAACTGTAATAAGATGACAAGGTTCCTTTAGAATAGAGAGCTTAATAGACCAGGAAAACTAAATCAAGTCAAACCGAATGTAGTCTCTTGATGATGGCAATGCCAAGCTGAACCTGCCTTTTTGTCATTTTTTACTCCATCAAGGTTATTAAAGCAGATAACATATATATAGGATGTAACATGAGGAACCCAACAACATAAAGGCAGACTGAACAAAAGTCTCTTATCAAGGAATACATGGAAATAGCAATACATAAAAGGTAGAATCAAAGCACATTCTTTTGGCAGGCTGGCAGCAGCAGGTCCACATATGAAAAATCTTGGGAAAAGGTAAGTGCAGGCATCCAAGTGTTAACATTGGATAGTTAAATGACTGAAGTTGCTCACAACTTACCAGGAGTTGCTTCAAAAGCGCACTCAATCCATAATCTAAGACTTTTAAGAATTCCACGGGAATCCAGCAATAGATTCTCGGGCTGCAAGTTTACATAGAAGCTGATATTTCATACTAAAGCAAAATGGGTAAAGAAATGCCATAGGTGATAGGTCTTGTTCAACCTTCAAATGTCTGTGGAATACACCTCTAGTGTGGCAGTAGTCCAGAGCATTGATGAGCTGTTGAAAGTATCGCCTAGCAACATCTTCTCCAAGTTAGCATATAGATAAAGGGATTTCAACAAATTCATGGTCTCTTGGACAATAAGAGCATGTGTTGGGCATGGCTTCAAGTCATCGCAATATGATTTTGTCGCTCCATCAACATATTCGAGAACAATGTACATCTTGGTTGTGCTTGCCATAACCTAGAAAGTTGCGATGAATAAATACAACTTGAAATTAATATGTGAGGCCCTGTAATAATAGCGTAATGCAGAATTGGAAGTAAATTACATAAAAAGGTAGGTCATTAAAAACATAAGATGATAGACAAGCCCAACAATTATGCATGTTATCTGGCAGAAGCAGCAAGTATGAAATTAGTTGAGTAAATATCTATAATGGCTATAGAGAAATTAGTTTCATCAAAATTCTTAAGA
The DNA here is from genome assembly GCA_026898435.1 of Prunella vulgaris. NCBI lineage: Eukaryota > Viridiplantae > Streptophyta > Magnoliopsida > Lamiales > Lamiaceae > Prunella > Prunella vulgaris. The sequence goes on along the minus strand of JAPKLY010000022.1, from coordinate 2,299,323 downwards.
GAGAGAATTGTTGAACCACGTTGTGATGGTGGATGACTGTAATGGCGAGGGTTCACCGGTTAGGGTGTGAGTGACAAACTGGCGAAAGTAGCTTCTCCCTATTTGTCTTCCGGCCCGATCCGTTGCTCATTTTCTTTTCACCATTAAACACGATGAATAAAATTCGATTCCGCAAACAAAGTATGAATATGATCTTTCTTAACGAAGGTGCAGGGATGGATGAACTATCATCCTATTGGGGTGTGGGTGTTGAATAAAATTATACGAAGCAGCTGATCTCGTCTCATCACCTACTGCTAATTTTCCTCCTGATAAAGACAAGTGCCATCCTCTCACTGCTTATAAACAATTATGTTTACATACTAAGTCCCTGTTTAACGGGCCATGTCATCTAATTGGCCAGATAGGCCCAATCAGATAAACTTGCAGGCCCAATTTGGTGGTCTATGACCAAATTGTATTTAGGAAAGGGTCTCTTTTGGACGGCAAAAACCGCTCTTATGAAATTGCCATATGCTTTAAATTTTAATTAATATATTTACTTTTTAAAAAATGAATTTTATTATTTAAAATTTAATAATATATCGAGAACATCATCTACAATAGTAGAAAATTCGAGGAATTTAGGATATATTTGGCTAATAAATCAATGAGTCAAATATTAACATAAGTTGAAATATATTTACAAATCATTGACAAAAAAAATATTTGACTCAATTCTTTTGAATAGACTGATAAATTTCATCTAAATCTCCACATCCTTCTTCCCTGGTACATATCTATTGTCACCACAAAAAATATTATTTTCACAAGACAAATTAAACAAAAATAAATAAGAGAGAAAATTTAACTTAGAAGTGAAAATCAAAAGCTCTATGTATCATATCTTGAAAGGAACTCCAAAATTAACAATGGAGATGGGAAAAAAATTGTGGCAGCAGAGAGAAATCATAGATCTTGAATGATTTTATTATTATTTTTTAAATAAATAATATCTCTTGAAAATTTTATTATTATTTTTTAAATAAATAAATGAAAAAGTTATTACCTTTTGAGATTATCATTTTTCATGAAACCGTGATCAAATTTAAAAATTTATCTCAATCATGAATTTTATAATGGATCCATAAATATTTCCAATATGACTCCCATTTTTTTCTCATAATATGACTCTACCCCAATCGACCAACTATGTGTCATTATAGTAATACAGAAGGAGGCTTGTAGGTATTTTTTGTGGCAGATGAGAAAGAGAGAAGCAGTGAGAGAATTAGCTATAGTCGATTGTGACTTGAGCTTCCCTACCAACGATCACCAGTGGATTGAATGGTGCCTTTGGGTCTCTCACCACTCATCATTTGCTTTTCTGCAGATCATCAACGGCATAAACAAGCGAGTACCTGCAATTGCATCATGCACAAATAATCATTTCCACATGCTAAACAATTAATATGCCTGCCTGCATAAGCATGCTCTTTGTACCTACCTACCTACATCTTCTCAACTTAAACTCTCATTACTGTATTGGTAAAATTCAACCACTACTTACTTTACCTCTCATGAAACACCATTCCAGTCCAGGAGATGAGCATCTGGCTATATCATTCATGTTTTCCCACCACAACACATATATATAACAGTCATCAACTGCAAATACTTTTCACAGTTAATTCGTTCCTAACAATGTGACGACGGGTACCATGATCCAAGAGATATTCCTAAGACCACGTGAGATTAAAGAATTTCGAACAAACGTCGCCTAAACACGCACGCAACACAAGATCAATTGCAACCTCTGGGCAGCGAGAACTGCGATTATATCCAGCATATCATTTTCTGGAGGAGTAATTGTTTTTCAAATAATACCTCCGCCCTTTGGAAAATAAAGTGTGGTTGAGATTTAAGACAAACTACAGTCTCCTAATATTAAATATAGTCATTTAAATCTCATATATTTAATAATATGATTGATGTTGATGAATACCAAAAGACAACATCATCTATTTAAAATTATTGAGGCTAAGGGGCCTAACTTAAACAAAGGAAAATCCCAAAATATTGCCTTCCCTGGTAAAAAATTTTGGGGACTTGCAGGTGCAATCTAATCTACCAGGATTATAATAATAGTGTTGCTGATGCATAAAGTAGACGGTTCTCTATTTTCAACGACTCGACAGCAAACAGTCAAGACCCTGTATCCAAGTATTGCCATAAATTCAAATGAACAACTATATTAAAAAATAAGCTTATGGTGTGCTATTCTATTTTAACTTCAGTAAACCTTTTCCCAGGATTGGACTAAAGGAGTCGTAATGTTCAGTGAGTATGAGATTGAGGATTGCTCATCACACCTGCATGAAGTTTTCAACTATTCTATAACTAAGGCACCATTCGCCTTCATAAGCTCTTTCGAAGATACATTTTTAACAACAGATATCACATTTCATCATCATCTTATCTCTTCACCAATTAGTTCACACAAAAAAATGTTCAGCAGGAGTGAGATAGGCAAATGATGACAATGCTTATATATTTAATCGAGTTGCCACCAATAAGGCTCACTTCTAACGTATTTTCAGTAAAAGCAGATCTTTCCACACACAATTTACCAGATAAAATTGTAAAAAGCATCAACATATTCTGCACCCCCCTTAATGATAAGCTTACAGGTATACATATCATCTGAAGAAAAAAAAAAGTAAGCCAGTCAAAGGTCACTATTTAAATACCTTATACATTAATAGCTGAGAATGTTGGAAAATCGAGTCCATGAAGTGCAGGTACCCTCTCCAAGTCTTCTTTGGTGAATATAGGAAAGAGCCAAAATACCTTTCTAGTCCCGAAGACCTAAATGAGAGAAGCACATACAATTATCCGGTGTAGAAGTAAACTGGAAGTCACAGAATATGGAGAAGAGAACTTCTATTGCTTTTTAATCCTTGGTATGAGCTGAAATCAACATTATTACTATGATATCAATGAGCCATAGTTGGAGATTATTGTATTCCCCTGGAGTTGCCCAAATCATTGTCAGATAATTGTCATTTAAAATAAAATCTCCTTCACAGAGTTCCATTCATAAGTTCTCTCTTTGCGAGATGTTCCGATTCATATAACAAGGCTTTGATGCACATATCACGTATCACATTCTTCACTCATTCTATTGATAAAGATATATTACCTCCGCTTTGCAATAAGTGCCTTTTTAGACTATAAATATTGTTCGTATTATTTAACAATATTTCCCTCATTTCTTCCCATTTTACCCCACCTAAAAGATCGCTATTAGTATTTTTTTTAAAATTAAGGAGTTTTTTCATTCTTCATCTCATAATTTTAATTCTTCATTTATTTATATTTTGATTTACTATAAATTATTCTTTACTTTATTGACTAGGGGTTAAAAAAATGTACTATAAATTTTAAGTCCCATAACTTTTTTTGTAAATCACTAAAATACAAGTCATCTGACCTGCTCAATGTTCTTTCTCCATCCTAAGTCATACTTCCACTGCTCAGTTTTTTTCTTCTCATGAACCTGAAACAGACAATAAACAGTACACTGCAACTTTGAGTGCTAACTTATGCATAAAAATTCATTGAAGCAGGTATAGGTATTAAGGTATGGCAGAAGAAAATGTAATAATGCTGACACTAAGCAGATGAAAATGTCACATTTACCTCAACAGAAGTTGTGTTGCTCAACAACAGTGATGTATGCATGACAACGAAACAAAGAAGGCTCAGCGCAAAAGCTACATTCAGAACTGTATCAAGGGATGGAGTCTGTAAGAAACACTAAAGTGATGAGAATGCAGTAATTGCATGAGTTGCAATGATGATTATTAAGCAAAATTACCAAATGCCAGAAAAGTTATAGCAAGCTTGCCAGGTGAGCTAGATTGATGCTTAGCTTGTTGAAAGAAGTTTATGAAACCAGGAAGCAGCACCAGAGCATCCATCAACGTTTCCAGAAAAGTGTAAAACTACAAAAACATTATATGACATTTCCAATGTGTTATATACCAAAAGGAACACTATATAACTGAACTTCTGCACTGTAATCTTTGTTAGGTACCAAAGGGAACACGAATATCAATGTAATCAATCGCGATGAAAATAAATGGTTGGCTGTCAAATTTTAAAAACAATAATTCCCAAAGAATTATATCAAAGTTTGTTTATTAACCAAAATAGGAAACAAATTTGAACTTTAGAGTCACAACATAGTTCAGGGTTCAATCATAATTCAGAATATGAATTCCCAGATAATGGGGTAAAATATATTTTAGTCTCACCACAAAAAGGAGAAAAAATTTGTAGTTGCGAGCCCCAACACAGTTCACAACCCATATGCAGTGGTGGTCCATCTTAAGAACACATCGTTGGCCTGCATAAAACACATCATCTATTCTTATAACTAGCCTTTATAAACATCTTTAAATAAAAGGCCTAAAGAGCAAGATAATGTATCAAATTATCAATAGAGCTTCAGATCTTAAATTTTGATATTTCACGGAAACTAAAGAAATATGATCATAAGTGCATGGTATTATGCCATTACATATTCTGATGAGATTCCGGCTACAGCTCGAGTAGATAAAGGAAAAGAAATAGTTTAAGTAAGACTTAAGAAGATGGTGAAATCAAGGGAAGGAGAAACAGTAGGAAATCAGGGGAATCATAATTGATTTATTAGAATTCCTAATTTCTGTTCTTAATTTCTTAATTTCCAAAATTATAGTAGTTTCCTTTTTAGTATTAGTTTGACCCATAGATCAAGGTATATGTCAATGATGTAAACCATCATTTGAGTATATGTTAAGAATTATTTAGAGTTAATCTCTCTTACAGAGTATATTGCTGATTGCTAGGGCAATTTGAGAATTACTCTCGGGTTTCTAGAATTCCTTGATTGAGGCATAGTTGTTAAGGCTCCAAGGCGCACCTAGGCGCAACAGTGTGCCTAGTGCCCAAGGCGCACCTTGAGCCTTAGGCGCGCGCCTTTTGAACATTGAGACAAAAACCAATAAATACATTACATAAGTATAAATTAAACATATTAGCATGTAAATAACAATTAGATTAAAGTCCAAAACCACATAAATGACTCAAATTAAAGACATAAGTTTAGATAACGAGTAGCAAGCTTCATAGTAAACCATAAGTATTCAAATAAAAAGCACACAAATAACAAATTAATCATCCTCATTATCAAATTCATCCTCTACACTCTTTCCCTTTCCCTTTCCCTTTCCCTTCTGCGTCCCGGATCCTTGGATGGGTAGGTTGTAGTACTATTACGGTATTACCCATAGTTATTAAGGCTCTAAGGCAACATTGCAGCAAAAACTAATAACACATTACATAAACTTAACTTAAACATACTAGCATGTAAATAACTATAAAATTAAAGTTCAAAACCACATAAATGACTCAAATTGAAGACATAAACTTCAAAACAACGTAGTAGACCAAATTAAAGTATCTCCATCCCGGATCATTGCATGGGTAGTTTGTAGCACTACTACCACTTTCCTTCATTTCAAGTTTGTATAATCTGGAATAGAATAATATATTGCTGAGTCGAAGAGTGTAGGAAATTTTATGTAAAGTTTATTTTATCTAAACCCTAGTTATTCAATTTTTTTAAAGGATTTATTCAGTTTTTTTAAGAAGTTATTTAGTTTTTTGAAAGGAGTTATTCAGTTTTGTGAAAGGAGTTATTCAGTTTTTTTTAGTTCAAAAAGTGAGTTTCTAATTAAAAAAAAAAAGTCATTTAAGCCTAAAAAAAAAAAAATTTAACTGCGCCCGCCTCTCCAAACGGAGGCGCCATTCTCTGCACCTGGTGAGCCTTGCGCCTTAGGCGCGCCTGAGGCGCTCCTTTAATAACTATGGATTGAGGTTTCATCATATTCACAGCATCTATTACACGAACAAAAAGGTGCAACCCTTAGGACTCAAGTGTTTCAGTTTAACTGGGAGTAGAATGTACCTAATTTTAAAACATGAAACAACTCTATAAAAAAGCATTTTCCTAAAGAAGGTTTGTTTTCATAAGTTTCTGAAAAACAATCAATCAGTAGAGATCAACAAGAAAAAGGACAATACTATTGAAGTAAGGCAACCAGATCAAAATTTTATTTTTAACTACGAAAATGAATGCTTACAAACAGAGCAATGATGACACCGTGGTGGCTTGCCATTTTGGCAACGATTGCAGTACTGAAATACAGGTGTTCTTTCTAACCCATCGGACGATGATGGCCCGGCTGAATTATTATCAGGCACTAAGGAATTGGAAGATATGATATCCTCCTTTTCAATGTTCTGTTGTTGTAGCACTTTCCAGTTTGCGGGAACAGCGCCAGGGTCCCGAAAGACCACCATGAAATAGCTCCATGCCAATAATAGAAGCTGTCAATTGACGAACTATCTTAGCACAGATCAAATAACTGCTTTACAAAAAAGGATGATGTTTCCAGAGAATTTTCAAAATGTTGTTGTTCGTCATCAATTAACCTACCAGATCTCTCCAAGCATATAATTCCACTCACTCCTTATTTGCTCATTAGAATGCTAATTAACTTTGTACTCATCTTAAGTAATTATTTCGAAGTTATAACTGTGGCATGTATATTAACTCAAAAATTCTCTAATGTCATGTCATATACATTGAATATCAACACCCTACAGCACTATTTTTCAACATAAAATGAGGTGGTGTTTGGTTGAAAACTTTTGAAGGTGAGTAATGGCAATCAAAGTCATAATGTGTGTTTTGAATGAAACTTTGATTCACAAAAATTAAGAAATCTACCATAATTCAACTATTTGAGAACTATGACTTTCATTCCATACCATTTTTATTCCTATATCATTTTCATTTCTTACGATAATACCAAATACCCCTGAAACTTTATCCATGTCCAGTAATCCAGTATGGTAAAATACTCAGAACCGGATAATTCCAAATCCAAGCTTACAAATAAAATGAATTATCAATTATACAGATTTATGCCGCCCCAACTGACAGTAGGTCATCGGGAGCGTAATTTTCAGTATCAAACTATTTGCATCATTTCAAGCGTGAGAAGATGAGATCAGGAAAAGCATTAAATAACCAACAAAAATAAAGTTGAGATCAGGAAAAAGCATTAAAGTTGCGACCAGTAGGTCAACAAAATTGAGTCAGTTGAGTCCCCTCAAGTCCAAATAATGTTATTTCAGCTAAGATTCTAGCTCAGTTCATGTAATGAAGTACAACAAATTCAATAATAATAATGATAATTCAATTAGTGATATAATTAATAGTGAGTTAGTAATAACTAAAGCAGAAAAGTGAGAGGAAATGGAATTAGGGTACCAGGAGATGAAAAAGGAGGATGAGGATAAAAGAGAAGAAGGATTTAAAGCCACCGCTAAGGAGGTGTGGGGCTAGAGTGATAATGACGACAGCATGGTAGGAGAGAGCAATGAGAGCGAAAACAAGGAGGATCATAAAGTAGCCGAGGAACTTGAGTCCAGAACACAACCGGAATGGGTTCAAATTCATTGGCGCGTAGATCGGATGCAGGCTTAACCGTGGGGGTCTTCGCCGTGGGAATAGGCGTTTCAGTATCTGCGGTGGTGGGGGTGGAGCCAGTTTTCCAGTTGGGTTGGGGAAGGGAAAGAGCTCCACTTTTCTTTCTCCGATGATTTAAATAAACGTGCAAAAGAAAGTCACTATATTTATAAATAGGTTCAAAATATTTGCACATAAGTATTTTTTTTTCACAGAAATACTTTTTTTTTCTGCACAGCATCTACTTATAAATATAGTGACTTTTTTGAACTTATATGTAAGTCACCCTTCTTTCTTTCTTTCTTAACTTTCACTTAATCGACTCAACTCAACGTCCAATACAATATGCTGACTGCTGATTAGTATAATATTGCTTATTACTAGGCACATTATTGTAGTCAAATATCATATTATCTGACTTAGGGGTGTAAATGAGTCGAGCCAACTAGCAATCAACTCGTGCTCAATTCGTAAAAAGATCGAAATCGACTAGAATCAAATCGAGTTAAGCTCGAGCTACTCGTGTTGGACTGGCGAACTAATGTAATTAGTATATGAACAATCGCCAAGGTTTGGCAGGTCGCCAGGACCCGCCCGGATCCACGGAGGTCCGGAGCTCGCCCACGCAGCTCGCCCAAGAGGCTTGCCCCTACCCCCACGAGGACCTCGCCCATGTCCGTCATCGCATGGCACCCAGAAAATCACACAAGGCGTTGGAGCTCGCCCGTAAGCTCACCCAGGAGCTCGTCTTGTAGCCTGTTAGGTCCCGATGGTTGCACTCTTTTTCCCTCCGTCCGGTTTATCCACAAGGGTGGTTTACGGCGAGGTTTTTAATGAGGCTCATCTAGTCTAAGGCATAGTAGTAGGATGAGGCATGATAAAGGAAGCAGTGTGAGAGACCAAGACGAGGGTAAGGAACCCTCGTCAACACCGGAAGCCACATAGGTTCGTAAGGTGCCGTCTCACACTCACACACCTATAAATAAGACCTCTCTTGTACTATTCACACAATTCTGGAAATTAATACAATCCCTACCGTAATATTTCTCTCTCTAAACTCTTTACTCTCCCTCCTCATATTACAACCAAGAACACAAATTCTTGGATTATTGTTTGATGGAATTAACATGTTATAACTAGCCACATAACAAACACGATTAACAAATTCTATCAACAATTTGGCGCTAGAAGGAGGGTCGTGTGCGAATCTGAAAAATTAAAAAAAAAATCAAGAACAAAAAGTTAGGGTTTATTTGAAGATTTGAAGATTTGAAGGTGTTCTTGGTAAAACTCAAGAACACTTGAAGATACACATACATCTTCATCCCTTGAACGAAGAACCCAGATTTCCGGACAAAAACCTGAATTTTTGGATTTCACGAAATCGGTCTGGAACAAGTTTTCAAACGCGCGCGTGCACACGAATAAACCGAATTTCGGACAATTCGTCACACGCGAGGCTAGACGAAAACTTGCACAGCTCCGCCTAAGATGGACGACAACCACTCCGGCGACCTCCACCACTCCGGCGACCTCCCTCCACTTCGACGCCCTTCAGCAAGTTACCCCCTCCGAAACCTAAAAATGGCTAACACTCGAGCCGCCAAGGGACAGGCCTCCGCAGCTGCGGGAAGGTCTAAAGGGGGCGATCAAAACCAGGCCGAGGTGGAGACCTCACGCCAGGTGGTGGAGACATCACAACCACCTCCCCAGAAGAGCACCGCAGCACCGCGACCTCCGCGAATTGCGGTGACCCAGGAAGACTTGGCCCCCGCTCTGAGGGACCTGGTCAGCAATCCTGACGAGCTCCAACGCACCATCGCGACCCTACAAAGGTTGCAACAGCGACAGCAGGACGAGCTCGCCTTAGTACCCAGGCGAGCTCCAGCCGCCGAAACTCGGGAGCAGACCAGGCCCACCCAGGGCACCCAAACCAGGGGGGACTACAGCGTACTCCCCACCGAGCAGGAGGCGAGCTCGGCACAAGCTCGCCAGCGCAGGGAGAGGACCGGCAAGGCCAAAATGGTGGAGGAGGGTCCCGCCCCTTACACTGGAAGGGAGTCGGCCTACACCGGGGCATCTGGCACCCACCAATCTCAAAGGAGGGAAGTCCTCCAAGGCCGCCTGGGCCCGAGGTACGAAGAAAATGAGCATACGGCAGTCCCAGCTGCGTCCCATGGGGACTCCGACCAGCAGCCACGCAGGTCAGCCCACGAAAGGCTGAGGAGGCCCGCCACTGACCGGTTAGGCCCCCATGGCGGACGCCAGTTCCAGCCCGCCACTGAGAGGTCACCCCAGAGTGAGGCACCTCGGGGACGTGCATCCGCGAGACGCACGACCTTTGAGCACCCTCCGCCGGAGGTGACCCGAGATGACGAGCTGGCCTCACTGAAAAAGGCCGTTGAAATGCTACAAGCACAAGTAATAGCCAAGTCTGGCGGACCTGACGCCACGACTCTCCCCACCTCTCCATTGGCACCTGCTATCCTCCGCGCACCGGTCCAGAAGAAAATTCAATTTCCGGTGATGTCCGCATACGAAGGCGAATCGGACCCAAAAGTCCACCTGACCAAGTACGCGGATTTCATGATTTCGGTCGGCGCCACCGACTCCACCCAGTGCCGAAACTTCCCGCTGACCCTAGGGGACCGAGCTCACCGCTGGTTCTCTTCACTCGCCCCGGGGTCAATCTGCTCATTTGGCCAACTCTCACGGGAGTTCCTGGCCCATTTCTCTGGGTTCGGATCTTACCTTACCCAGAAACACCGGCTCGCCAACATCCACCAAGGAGAGAGCGAGACCGACCAGCAATACCTGGAAAGGTTCGACAAAATCATGCTGGAAGGCGAGCTAGTGAGTGAGGACACCAAGGTCGTCGCAGCGATGGCCGGACTCAGGAGGGCCACCGACCTCTGGAAGGAAATGCACCTCGCATGTCCCAACACTTATAGCGAATTCCGCCACAAGGCGGGGGTGTTTGTGGCTATGCAGGAGGCACTACTGAAAGAAGTTGGTGCCCACGAGGAAAGGAAGCCCTACGGGAAGAAGTCCGGGGGCACCTACAAAGCTCCTCGGAACTTAAAGGCCTTTGGCGAGGGAGACGAGCTCAAAGAAAAGCTCAACCAGGTCCTCACTGTCTCCGTCGACCATGTCTTCACTGCCGTCAAAGGCAAGACCATGCTGAAGGAGCCAAGGCGGATCCGCCAGGACCGCACGAAGCTCAACCCCAACAAGTTCTGTGCCTACCATCAGGCCATAGGCCACTTCACCAGCGAGTGCCGAGACCTCCTCAAGCAACTCTGGAAATTTTACGAGGAAGGGAAATTGGCCGAGTTCGTGAAGAAGGCCCCAGCTAAGAGACTGAGGTTCGAGAGGAGGGCTACCTCCGATGACGAGGAGGAGGAAGCAGACCAACCTGGTCCCCATCACAGACGGAGGGCACCTCCCCAACCTCAGCAAAACATGGAGCCGACTCGGGAACTCTTGGTTCTTGAGGAGGAGATCGGAGCTGCAGGAGGTCTCCAGGACGGGGGATCCTCCATATCCAGGAGAAAGAGGAAGGCCGAAATCCGGGCCATAAATCAAGTCCAGGAAGGCAGCTCCGGCCCCAGGTCCGTCTCACAGCTCGCTGACGAGCTGACATTTTCTTCAGCGGACCTGGAGGGGGTACTGATGCCCCACAACGACTCGTTGGTGATAACCACCGACATCATGAACGTCCGAGTTCACAGGCTACTTGTGGACACCGGCGCATTCACCAACATCCTCTTCAAGTCCACCTTAGATGCCTTAGGTGATTTTGAGTCGTACCTGGAACCTAGCAATGCTAGGATAGTGGGGTTCGGAGAAGCTGTAACCGTCCCCCTAGGTAGTGTTAGGTTGAGCGTCCAGCTTGTATTGGCTGAGGACCCCGAAAGGAAACTGACTAGGCTCATAGATTTCCTAGTTGTCGACCAGCAGTCCTCCTACAATGGGTTCCTTGGCCGCCCTTTTATTAATGAATTCAAAGCGGCGTGTTCAACCTACTACTACTGCTTAAAATTCCCAACTCCAAAAGGTGCCGGAACTATAAAAGGTGACCAGAAAAAGGTCCGAGAGTGTTTACTCCAAATCAAAGATGGCCGGGTCAAAAAGTCTGTTACACAAGTCCACATCCTCGAAGAGGACGTACAGATCCCTGCAGACGAGCCAAACATTCTAGACGTCATCTCAGTCGAAACTGAGATGATGGAGGTAGGCGATTTGTCAGAAATCAACTAAGGCATTGGACCTGTGCAAGACACACAACCGACACCAATGGAGGACTTGGGAGAAACCCAAGTGTTGAGACCTGCGCAGGGGTCGGTACCTGCGCAGGGACAGCAAAGTACTCCCATGGAGGTAGCTGATGAGGCCCAAGGTGGGGGACCTGCGGGAGGTCAAGAACCAACACCAATGGACGTTGACCCAACTCCCCAAGTCACCACACCATCCCAAGCTGACAAACCACCGGAGATGTTCACAGCTGACGAGTTCGCCCAAGCTGAGAGCCAACCCGACTAATCGGGTGCATGGCAGCCCTGAACAGATTCATCTCCAGGTCCGGCGACAGAAATCGTCCATTTTTCGAGGCAATTAAAGCAAACACACGGAGGTACAAAGAGGCGGCCAAGGCCAACAAGCTCCACCTCAAAAACCACTTTGTCTGGACAAATGAATGCCAACGAGCCTTCGAAGATATCAAAATATACCTGGCGGATACACAGGTTCTGTCGAAGCTAATACCTGGAGAGAAGCTGTATCTGTACCTAGCCGCGTCGGAGGTGGCCATCAGCTCCGTCCTGGTCCGAGAAGAGGCGAAAACACACCTCCCAGTGTACTACGTGAGCCAAGTCTTACATGAGGCTGAGTTGCGGTACACCCCAACAGAGAAGCTGGCTTATGCACTGGTGATGAGTGTTAGAAAATTGAGGCCTTACTTCTTTGACCATCCAGTAGAGGTGCTGACAACGTTCCCACTGCGCCAAATACTACAGCGCCCAGACACTGCCGGACGCCTGCTGAAATGGTCGCTGGAGATTAGCCAATACGGTATAACCTACGCACCCCGAACAGCGATCAAGGGACAAGCACTGGCCAACTTCATCGTCGAGCTAACTTTCCCACAAGATCCGACGAGGGGGCGTATAGCTCCGTGGCATCTCTACGTGGACGGGTCATCAACTAGCATGGCAGCAGGCGCCGGTGTGGTCCTGATCAGCCCAGACAGACAAGTCTTCACCTCCGCAATTCGGTTCGACTTTCGAGCAACCAACAATGAAGCGGAGTATGAAGCGTTGATAGCAGGACTTAGGCTATCATTAGTTGTGGGGCAACCAATCTTCAAGTTTTCGGAGATTCTCAGCTAATAATATCCCAAGTCCGGGGGGAATATGAGGCAAAAGACCAGCAGATGATGACCTACCAAAAGATAGCCGCACATTTGATCTCGATGTTTACACAAGTTTACATCAATCAGATACCGCGGCTAGAGAACACACAAGCAGATGCTCTATCCCGGCTAGCTACTAGCAACGGCGAAGCCGAATTCACGGAGGTTGTGATCACCACACTGAATAACCCCTCGACGTCCGATTACAAGATAAATCAGACCTCGAGTGGGGGGCAAGAGGATAGTGAAGATGGTGAAGATTGGTGCACTCCAATCCGAAAATACTTAGCAGACGGAACAACCCCCGTGGACACCTGGGAAGCTAGCCGGTTAGTAAAGCAAGCTGCCAGATATACACTGCTGGATGGCCAGCTCTATAAATGTGGATTCTCTCTACCCCTACTCAAATGCCTAACTAAGAAGCAGGGGTCCGAAGTGTTAGAAGAAATTCACGAAGGGATTTGTGGGAGTCACGCTGGGGGGCAAGCATTGGCATATAAAACTATCAGACAGGGCTATTACTGGCCCACTCTTCGCAAAGATGCCATCAGCTTCGCTCGAAGGTGCCGAAAGTGCCAACTTTTCGCACCTAACATCCACTCCCCAGCCAACCAGCCCATGGCCTTTCGCGAAATGGGGTATCGACTTGATCGGCCCATTTCCACCTGGTAGAGGCGGTGTAAAATTCGCTGTTGTAGCAGTAGACTACTACACTAAGTGGGCTGAGGCCGAAGCTCTCACAACCATAACCCAAGAAAGGATGATCGACTTCATTTGGAAAAAACCTGATCTGCAGGTTTGGACTCCCGCAGTCGATCATCACTGATAATGGAAGGCAGTTCGACGGACAGAAGTTGAGGGACTTCTGCAGTTCATGGAACATCAAGAAGCACTACTCAACTCCATATCACCCCCAGTCGAACGGCCAAGTCGAGGCGGTGAATAAGATCCTGAAACACATATTGAAGCTCCGCCTCGAAGAAAAGAAGGGGAGCTGGGCGGACGAACTCCCGGAGGTCCTATGGTCATATAGAACTTCCTATAGGGTCAGCACCGGGGAGACCCCGTTTGCCCTAGCCTTCGGGACTGAAGCCGTAGTCCCGGTAGAAGTCCAGAACAAAACTTGGAAGGTGGTGGGATATGATGAAGAAAAGAATGATGAAGCCTTGGCAGTAGAAAAAGATCTGATCGAAGAGACCAGAGCTTCATCAGAAATGAAAAACGCCACCTACAAGCGCAGAGCGGAAAAATATTACAACTCTCAGGTCCGAGACCGAAAGTTCAAGGTCGGAGACCTGGTGTTGAAAAAGAAATTGATGGCCCCACCAGGTGTATTCGGTTCAAATTGGGAAGGACCATTTCGGGTCACTGCAGCCTGGCCGAACGGTACCTATGATCTAGAAGACGCAGAAGGCAAAGCTTCGTCATACACCTGGAGCTCGGCGCATCTAAAAAAGTTCTACCAATAGATTAGAATTCTGTAATAGACTAGTCGAAGGTTGACATCAGAAATGTAGATGGAAACCGATGTAAATTACGTTGCTAAAAAAAATTCTGAAAAATTCCCAAGTGTTTGGACCTGTGCAGCTCCCCAACCAGGCGAGCTGCACCAAGTCGCCCACTACTCCTGGTAGCTAGCCAAACCTAGCTCGCCCACTTGCTCAAAAAATTTGCAATGCGCAAGGACCAAGGTCCCAAACGTTGTAATTAAATAGCTCGAAGGCAAAGGCCAAAGTGTCCAAGGTCGCGAAGGTACCCTTCTTAAAGGGTTGCCAAGCACCTACTGCCACAAGTTAGAAAAATTCGCGAAAAAGACAGAAACGTCTAAGGCAAGGTTCATGAAACCCAATGGCCCAACGTGAATCAATCGAAGTGCAGTTCGCCGCCCTAAGTGGCCTAAGACGAACGATTTGCGGCCCTAAGTGGCATAAGACGAGGAATACGCACTCTCAAAACAGAGGTATAATTCGTAGTCGAAAGTGACGTAAAATGAACGATTCGCTTCTCAAAGTAGAATAAGACGAACAATTATGTACCAGAAAAATAAACAAGAACGAGCTATTTTAAGAAATTATAACGTAAAAGAGCAAAAACATAAATGAAAAAAGTTGGACAAAAAATGCTCGACTTATATTCAAAAGGATACTTAAGAGATTTTCAAGCCAAAAATATACTTGAAAAAATCCTAAGTATGAGTAGTGGTGCTGGCCACAAAGGCCGACCAGCTAGCCGTCTTTGAATTACAAAAAGCTCCTTCTGGGCGAGCTGCACGTGCCCGGCGAGCTAATTCTACTTGGACAAAAAGTAAAGACTCAAAAATGGAGCTCCTTCTGGGCGAGCTCCGCAACCCGACGACCTACTACAACTTGGAAAGTAAAAGCTAGTCTAAGAAAGCAAGGAAAAGCCTAAGTCTCGGGGGCATCAGCAGGGGCGAAGGCGACCTCGGTGGGGATAGGGGCGGCCTGGGCACCAGGAAGGGCAAGTTCGGCCTCTGAAGTGATGTTGCCAGTAAGCCCGCTGGCATCGAACTCGCCCAGATTTAGCATGGCATCCCCACACGCCTCTTGGAGTTGCTCCATAGTGGACGGAGTCCGCTCCTCTTGGTCGGCAACCTCCATTTCGCCCAGGTTCAGTTCCGGCACTGGGATAGAATTGATAATCTTGAACCGTGCCGGAACAAAATCCAGTGGAATTCCAAGTTCCGGGAGGTCGCCAATATCCAGCTCGGCATCATCAGGGAAGGGGACCCTGTCCAAGCATTCCTTAAACTCGCCCACTACCGCCTTCACCTCATCATCATGATGGGCTCGCACCCACCAGAGGGCCCTTAGAACCTCGGCGTAACATTGCACGAAGCCCCGATCCGAGGCCTCTGCTTTTGCAGCTACCAAATCGGCCGAGGAGGCAGCACTGTTGCGTAGTTCGGCGACCTCAAGGGCCTTCGCCTCCAATTCGGCCCTTAGCCTCTCGCACTCGGCGTTGGAGCTCTTCACCAGACCCCGCTGCAGTGCGAGGTCTTTCATTGTAATCCCGTGGCTGCCGACCTCCTGGGCGAGCTGGGCGGCGAGCTCCTCTTCCTTTGCCCTTATCCTTGCCTCAGTCTCCTCCTCGAGCCGGGCGAGCCGGCATTGGACGGTCTCGAGCTGCTGAAGGGCGCTTTGCTCAGCGGCCAGCGACGCCTCGGCCCGTTCCTCGGCGAGCTGCACCTGTTTCTTCGCTTTGTCAGCGGAGTCCGCCAGCATCCGCTTGTTCCTATCGGAGTGACCCGCCTCCAACTCGGCAACCTGCTCGAGGGCCTTTTGATTGGCGAGCACCAATCTACTCGCATAGTGGCCCGAGAGAAGGAGGTTCTCCCTCAGGTCCTGACTTTTAATGCCCGCCACCAACGGGGTCGTCCAATGCCTAGGCATCTCGCTCACAGCGTCCCGGGCTATGCCCGGAGGGAGATTCTGCATCGAAGTGAGAGAGCGAGATCGCTCAAAGGCATGCAGAACCTCGTGGCGGTTCGGGAAGGCGATTGGAGCATAACTGCAAGATCAAAACAGATGAAAACTGTTAGAAAAATAAAGGATTGAAAAGCAATGAAAGTCAATTGGGCGAGCTACTTACTGAGCTCGGTCAGGATCCCAACCCAGTAGCGTGTCGTCGGTGGTTTGCACCCCGAACGGAGAAGGCGAAGGGGGCGAACTCCGAATGGGCGTGGCCTCCAGCGGGGCGGCGGATTGGACAGAGCCCCCTGTCCTGACCTCGTCGAGGTCCTCTCAGCCCGGTCGGACTCCTCGTCAACCAGGCCAGTGTATCTCGTTCTTTTGCGAGCCGGAGGATCCTCCCCGCCAGCTCGGGAGCCACCACCACCTTGGGCCCCCCTCTTTCCTCGACCTCGCTCAGAGGGGGCAACAGCTCGTCCTCCACCTCGCCCGGCCCGGGCGACCTCCGATGCCTTGGACTTATCAGGAGCCTTGGCTTTCTCCTTTTGGGCTCCCGACCAACCTGCCTCGCCCCTTTTGGAGGCGAGCTCTGCCTTCTTACTCGCCTCCAGCGCGAGCACAGACGGCGGGGTGAGTCTATTGGGGCGAGGTGGGCCCATCTCAAATCGCTCTTTCACGAGTTGATAGGCCTCGGGGACCTCGGCGATCGGGATGGCAACGAAGCTACCACCTGCACAAAAAATACAAATGTCAGCATGATGGACGAGCTACCCCCCCATAGGCGAGCTGCAAAAAGTTAGACCTGGGAGCTCGGGACCTTGGATGTCAAGGTGGTGTGATAGTGTGAGGAGCCCGGCGAGCCGCAGGCAATGGTGCGCGCACAGATGGGCGACCTGTCTGTCCTTCTCGCTTCTCAAACAGCAAATGGCGCGCACCACGTCGAACTGCTCCGACACTTTAGGCCTGCCCCGGCTGGATTTGTGTCGCTTCGGAACTGCAAAAGGAAAGGAAATTAGAATTAGTATATTTAATTCAATCCACGCACACCGAAATAAGCGACCTACTGCTGGCTTCCCCATATCCCCCTGGGGTGGGAATACGGTCACCCCGTCCATGATACGTGCTGGAGGCTCGCCAATCTCCACCGATGAAGAAAAACTGCTTCTTCCATTCACGGACTTTATTGGGCAGTTCCCCAAGAAATTTCTCCCCTGGACGAGCTTTCAGGTAATAATACCCCGCGCCGTCCTGCGCCCGCTTGGTCACGGCGAAGAGCTCGCCCAGGTCCGCCGAGGTTGTCGCGTTCTCATAACCCTCCAACCCAAAAAGAGACAGGGCGGCGAGGAGGTTGCTCTATGCATTCGGTGTGAGCTGGGTGATGGCCAGATTATTGTCAGCAAGGTATTGGCCAAGGATCGGGTGCAGCGGCAAAGTAAGCCCGACCCTCAGGACATCTACGTTCAAGGCGGTCATTCCCTCAGGAGGTGCGTCGGCCCGCTCATCCTTCATCGGGGCATACATAAAAATATCCAGTGGGATGCGATACTCCCTGCGTATAATAGGCAGGTCACATTCATCGATAAGGCTCACCACCTCGCCAGCCTTGTACTCAGAAGGGACGACTTCTTCCAGGTCGGCGGGGTCAGCGCGAGGTACCCGATTCAGACAAGGGAAGCTCGCCGCGTACTCGGTGACATACTCGTTCCAATCAAATGGGTGAGCCACCTGGGCGGAGACCTGGTACTCAACCAGCTGAGGTTCCGGAAAACCAATGCGGCGGAACCATTCGAGCGTGACCTCCTCCAGCTCGTCACCCTCCTCACCGACCTCGGCAGCGCCCTCCACAACCTCCTCGGGTCCCTCGTTGCCGCTAGCAACTCTTTCCACTTGGGCGACCTCGCCACCTTCCTCCCATACCTCACGGTACACGGAACTGGAGGCTCCTTCCTCCGGGTCGGGACGTAGCTCGCCAGGCAGCTCGCCAAGCGGCTCGCTGGAGACCTGGCGGGCTACCGAGGTCGCCTCGGAGCTGGAGCCAATCTCCACGTACGAAACCCGAGGTGGCTCATCCTCAATTATAGGCCGTTTATCAGGATTCTGGTCCGACAGGGTTCTACTCGAAGAGCGTGTCGACATGGTCTCGAAGGAGTTCAAAGGTCCCAAAGTCCAAAGTCCAATAGTCCAAGAGTCAGGGAAATGCAAAGTTTCTCGGTGCAATCCACGGTCCAAAACCCCGTAATCCGGAAGAAACAACAGAAAAATCAAATAAAAATAGAAGAGAAGGGAAAAGAAATCGAATCCTACCTTGAAGAGCCTTCGAAAATCCATCGAGCACAAGAAAAATCGGTCATCGGGAAAGCTCTGAGAATTCGAAATGCAAGAAGTGAGAAAATGAATCCATTTCCCCCTATTTATAGACGTCGGGGCGAGGTGCGATATTCACAGAATACAGGGACCTGTTTGCAAGAAATTTGAAAGTTGATGTAATTGTGGGCGGGAACCGAGGTCTCAAAAAGCGTGCATGACCCCTGGATTCCCGTACCACGACGACCAGGAATAACCACCCTCACCGAGCTCGCCTCATAGCTCGGCAATCACCCAGAGATAGTTCGCCGAATTTCAAGTTCTCCAGCTCGCCTGCACATTTGACGAGGTCATGACACATGCGAGCTGGGGGGCAAATGTTGGACTGGCGAACTAATGTAATTAGTATATGAACAATCGCCAAGGTTTGGCAGGTCACCAGGACCCGCCCGGATCCACGGAGGTCCGGAGCTCGCCCACCTGGGGGCAGCTCGCCCACGCAGCTCGCCCAAGAGGCTTGCCCCTACCCCCACGAGGACCTCGCCCAGGTCCGTCATCGCATGGCACCCAGAAAATCACACAAGGCATTGGAGCTCACCCGTAAGCTCACCCAGGAGCTCGTCTTGTAGCCTGTTAGGTCCCGATGGTTGCACTCTTTTTCCCTCCGTCCGGTTTATCCACAAGGGTGGTTTACGGCGAGGTTTTTAATGAGGCCCATCTAGTCTAAGACATAGTAGTAGGATGAGGCATGATAAAGGAAGCAGTGTGAGAGACCAAGACGAGGGTAAGGAACCCTCGTCAACACCGGAAGTCACATAGGCTCGTAAGGTGCCGTCTCACACTCACACACCTATAAATAAGATCGCTCTTGTACTATTCACACAATTCTGGAAATTAATACAATCCCTACCGCAATATTTCTCTCTCTAAACTCTTTACTCTCCCTCCTCATATTACAACCAAGAACACAAATTCTTGGATTATTGTTTGATGGAATTAACATGTTATAACTAGCCACATAACAAACATGATTAACAAATTCTATCAACAACTCGAGTAACTCTCGAGTTCGAGCTTATAAATACTCGGCTCGATAGGCTCGCGAGCCTAATCGAGCTTACACAATATTTAATATTTTTCAATTAATTTTTTATATATAAAAAAAATTGTCGAACTCGAATTGAGACGAACTTGAATTTTAGACAAAAAAACTAAAATATATTTAATATTTTATTTTATTAAAAAAATAAAATTGTCGAGTCGAACTCGAGTTTGTCGAGTTTTTAGCCGAGTCGAGCTCAGGCTAAAAAAATCAAGCTCGATCGAGTTCGATTCGAGTTTCGAGCTTCGAGTATTGCTTTCAAGTCGAGTTCGAGCTCAGCACTACTCTGCTCGACTCGACTCATTTACACACCTAATCTGACTATTTAATTTATATCCTTTCCTTAGTTATGTACATATACTATTATTTTTATAGAAAATATACTTAATTTTATAATATTCATAATGTACATGAACAACAATAATAATATATACACATAATTTAATAAAATTAAATTTACGTAAATTCAAATTTAAATAAATCTCTGCACATAATTTAATAATTAATTAAGTTAACATTGAAAACCTTTATATACGTACATTTGGTTTTCTTATTTGGAGGGATTGTGATTTACTAATAATCAAATTAAAAATGTACTTATAAAGTTTTATGTGAAATTGATGAAAATCAATTATCTTTTCTATAATATTGCAACATATGTTGTATTTACATTTATAGTATTAAGATATGAATATGAATACATGATGATTTTTTAAAAATAATTACAAATTTTCGTAATCAAGTATCATAAACTTAGGGGCATAATTATGAGTGAATAAATAATAATATATTTGTCTTTGCTTTTTTTTTTCTTCCGTTCGAGTAGCTACCAGGACGATGTGATGCTGTTCATCAAATGTATGTTCCAAGGTCCTCTGACTTTAGAAGAAATTTCAGATTGCCACGGTAGGTAGGCAGTTGAACTGTCCCCCAAGCCTGGACAATCATTGGGTAAAATGTTGTTCAAGAGCATGGGGACGAGGAAAATGCCCGACTGGCCATAGTTTATACTAGCTCAACTGTGGTTGCTCTCCAATGTTTCCTGGACCAAATCACTAAATTGGAGAGGACAAACCGTCGTTAAGCCTTCTCTTTCCACCACGATGAGGAGGAAAAAAAGATTGTACAGGCTAAGGTTGCTTACACGAGCAACTGGGAGCCTGCCTTGGATAGTGAAAAGTTAGCTCTCGAGAAACTTAGTCGTTGCATTGATCAAACATTGTTGGAGTTGGAGAACGCGAGAGGAACTATTGTCTGGCTTGGAGAAAGAGAAGGTCAGGTTAGAGGAGGAAAAGATGGCGACAATTCAGTTAGACAGTTACATTTAATTATATATTATTAACTTTTAATGCTTAATTATTAATTTAATTTAATTCGTAATGGAAGAAGGAGCATAGACGAGTCCCCTCCCATTTCGAGAAGTACTGATTTTTTCTTACCAGGTGAATCTGGAGATTGAGGAGTCCACCTACAGCTGCACCACCAACATTCACATAAGTATTTTTTATTTTTATTTTACTAATTATATTTTGTTTAGTTTCAGAACAAAATGAGAAAGACTTTCATCAAAGTCCAACAATAGATGATATCCACCTCGAAGAATCCTGCACCTACCCTCCCGATTGTCGAGGACCACATCTATTTGAATGTGTTCGGGATCAAAAAAGGAAAGATTGTTAGACTGGACCGTCAAAACAAAGTCATCCGACAATTCCGACGAACCAACTCCTATTCTTTGATCGGTTCCCACCTCTTCGAGTTGGAGCACTAGCTCTTGGAGATCGAAGGCCATGTCGAGGACAAACAAAATTTTTGAAGCTGGATGTCATTTGTGGCCAACATATAGGTGCTTCTTCTCCTCCTGCTAGATTTGAAGGTCCAGACAGTGTCGGTGGTCGAGATTATCAGGATGGAAGGAGGGTGGTGAGGATGAGAGATTTAGATCCGATAAGGACTAGACTTATTTGAATACTTTATTCCATTTTTGTTGAATTTTTTTAAATTGGGGCAGCAACATTTAGGGGCACCCTTAAGACCATAAATACAAATAGAGACTCTCAACTCAATTAATTACAATTGAGGGCAAATAGAATTTTATATGACAAGATTATTCATATATTTTTATGCACTGTTCACGCTGACATATGCACATATTCATGTATTTTATTCACTTGTTCATATCTGTAGTCTATATATTTTTTCGGTGAAAAATTCCGACAGGTCAATGATTAGGGTCATATTTGCATCGATTTGTGCTTATTTAGAGATGAATTTCTAAAATTTTGTATGCATTTAAGACTTAACTGTTATCTATTTCGTCATTCATTGATTATGTATGGTTTAATTAAAAAATTATCTTATTACACTAATTGTCTTTGTTTTAGATAAGAAGCGTAGGTGGGAGTCTCCCCAGGACCACAAAGTTAACGACATGCCAAATCACTACTGTCAGTACTCCACTCAACAACCGCAGGGCACACAGCTGGAATCTCATCAATTCCAGTGCTCCTCGCCTACAAGCACAGTACCCACACCACTCACCTCTGCAACCCAAACCGCCACGCTGGATTTCCACTTCCATCTGAAATTCAAATAGTCCTCTCCACTCTGTTCCACAACGCACCGCAGCGACGACATCAACAGCTTCGCACCCCTCTCGCCGCATCCATCTGCCCGATAACAGACGCCGATTCTCGCCCGGATACCACCTGACTCCGAAGCCAACACAGTAAACGCGACTGAAACCACCATGGAAACCAACCAATTCCAAGCTCTTCGTCGCGATTGAAGAAGCTAAGGTCCGCCTCAGAAATTGCAATCAGCCATTGCCGTCGCTAAGAAAGAAACCTGCCGTGCCGGAAACCGCGTCGATCGCAACCTACGTCCGTAGCACAGCCCTCAATCGCCCTGAAGTCTAAACCGCCGGTCAAAGCCGGAATCACTCCAGCCTCGCCGTAACCGCCGACGCCAATCTGCCCGTCGATGATCTGAAATCCGTCGCACCCTCGGTCAATACCAGAAACCACCCAGCCGTGTAACCGTCTCTTTTGCAGGTACACAAAGGAAAGTAAGTGGGCCCATCCTTCTTTAATTTCTAAACCCATCTGTGAGTAAGTAAAGCCCAATCTGCACATATCATCAGGCCCATTTCATTTGTTTATAAAGGATAGGTTTAGGGTAGAGAATTAGGGATTGAGAACAATTTATTTCTTTAATTTTTATTCATTAGTAGGAGTAATCGTTAGTTTGGTTTGTAGTTATTTTCGGAAGACTTGAAGCTTTGTTAAAATTTTAATTTAGTTTTTATGCAAGTTATTTTCATTCAATTCATTCTTAGTAGTATTATGCTTAATTTTTATTTTGATGTTATTTACATGATTTTGAATTAGTTTACTCATTTCTTTTCGTTCTAATTGCCTTTATGCATATTGACCCATTAGCCATGAGTTAGACCTTTTTGTTTTGGGTAAAGGAAGATAATGAGCAATTATAGTAATTGCCTTTAATTTATTTTGAAGATTTATTGATGAGATGAGTCCTTTTAGTAGGTCATAGAGATACTTAGGGTTTAATATTTACTGATGAATATTTGAGTCCTAATCACGACAAAACGAGAGTTGAATGAGAAGAGTAAGATTAGTTACTTGATAATGATGGATTCTAGAATTGAGTTAAGGTTCCTATAACATTGAGAGATGCTTAGAAACTGAGAACAAGACTAGTAGATGTTGAGATATGAATGAGAGTTCTATTTCAGCAGGACATTAATGTCTGACTTACTCATTAGATAACATTTATAAAGGAATTTTAGGCAATTGATTGTAATTGGTACATAATATAATTCACCCGAAACAACTCATTATTTCAGCACGTTTTAGTTTAGGGTTGTTATTTTCATATTCTTGATTCATTTCAATTATATGCCTTAGTTAGTAATTAGATAGAAACTCAAACTTGCATTTTCATTTTTGTTTATTTGATTTCAAGACTCACACACAATTCTTATGATTAGACTTGTCTCATTGCTTTCCGTGAATTCAATATTTTATAACTTGGTCAGCTTACCACTACACGATTCTATACACTTGTAGGAAAGTGCATTTGTGTGCGAACACAAATCGTTAGTCAGTCGAGAGAGTACTTTTGAGTATGAGTCAATACTTTCGATTTTTTTTCTGAACTTTAATTGTCGCTGTTCCATTTTCTGTCCGTTACTTTTTCCGGCGAGACGCAACAATACTTTAGTGTAATTTTATAATACTTATGTTGTCGTTGTCCCCTTTCCAGCTGTTATTTTTTCCGGCGAGACGCGACAATATTTTAGTACTCCCTCCGTCCCACTACAAGTTTCTCACTTTTTCTTTTTTTGGATGTCTCACAATAAGTTTCTCATTCCATAAAAAGCAACAACACTATTTCATATATTAATAAACAAATACCCCTTTTCACAATTCCCCATTACTTTTTCACAACTTCTCATTACTTTCTTAAACAAAACAACAAAAAGAAGCAAGAAACTTTAAGAGAGACGGAGAGAATATAATTTTACAATATTAATTTATTTTTTTTGGCGAGATGCGACAATATTGTAGTGTAATTTTACAATACTTATGTATTAATGACGATTTTATTTAAACTTAAGCAATTCTCCTCTGCAATCAATCCACATGAAGTTGCCATGGTCAGAGAGAATAATTTTAGTATTCACCTTAAAATTTTTAAAAGAAAAAATAAATACATCACATAGCTTCATCAAAATTGTACCTATAATGATCTGTTAAAATTCTAGTAGCCTATGTATTGCATTTTCAAGTAAAAAATGAGCTAAATTAATACCATTTTTATTGAACCCATCTAGTCTTATGAAATTTATTGATCGTTCTGATCGGTCGCTAATATTAAATAATTAAAAAAATAAATTTAATGACCGTCTTTATCGATCTAAAAATTAAATATAATTATGACGATTGCAAATATGCTTAAACATTTGGGCTTTGATCCGAATAAATCAACAATAGGTCTAAAGTGGTTGCTGATAATCTGAAACTAACAACAAAAGACTGTCGTTAATGTGAGCAACTGTCCAAAATTGATTCGATCATAGAACTTATTTTGAAAAAGAAAAAAAGATCATTAAAACCCAATTTTTTAGTGCTTTATACTCCTGTTGAAATTATTAATATTTTGTTTGCCAAATATTTAAAATATTAATATTTTAAAATACGCATGTGAATCATTTTAACTAAATTTTGGCTTATTACATGCATAGATTGCGAAATTAGATATATAGAATGTGAAAGGGTAAAATGACTTGGGGACTCGAGGTTTTGCATTTCGAAATAATTACAAGATGTAAACAAATATTTATGTATTAATAATAATCCCTAAAAAGAGAGAAATTCATGTGTCGGGATATTTTTTTTCTTTTACTCTCCCATTCCAAATTAATTTACCCCTATAATAGCATAGCATAGGTGATTTAAGAAAAATGTGTTTTTAAACAAAGTAATATTAATATAGTTTTATGAGTATATTTTTTAATTGATCGATGTTAACTACCTTTGGTAATAACGTGTAAATAAATTTAGAAGAATATTCTAAAATAGTAAACGTGTAAATTAAGTTGGGAGTACGTATGTGGAGTATTATATAGTGCGAAAAAAACAATGTAAGTGGAGGCGGCAAAGGCGATAGAAATTCTGCAAGCACCAAGTCAAGATAGAGAGATGCAAATAAAATAGAAGGCCTGATCCGTCCAGTACTCCAGTCCACATATATATATATATATATATAAGGATAAGACGTTCGTTGGTTAATTAGAAATAGAAAGAGAGAGTTTTGAGATAGATCTGAGATGCAGCAGGCGCGGGCGCAGCGGAACCCTTTGAGTAGGCTAACAGGGTTGTGGAGATCATGGCCATGGCCAAACATTATTCTGGTGATATCATTCTTCATCCTCGGCTACCTCTCCCGTTCCTACCTCCTTGCCTCTTTCGATGAAAATGATTTATACCAACACAACAGCTTCTCCGTCCCCCATTCCCATTGCGCTGCCGCGGTCTCCTCGTCGTCGGTCCGTCAAACAATCCTGGACCGGGTGTTCAACGGCAGCTCCCCATGGGAGGGCTTCCCCCCGCCCCACATCGCCCCACGCCTCTCGCAACGATGGACCAAGGGCTGGGGCTCCAACGCCCCTGTTTTCGAGCACCTCATACAACAGGTGCGCCCCAAGACCATAATCGAGGTGGGCACATTTCTGGGGGCCTCCGCAATCCACATGGCCGGGTTGCTGGATCACTCCTCCACCATAATATGCATCGACGACTTCCGGGGGTGGCCCGGGTACTACGACGATCAGGAGGGGAAGAGCCTAGGGATGGTGAACGGGGATAGCCTGCTACTGTTCCAGTTCATGCAGAACGTGGTGGATGCCAACGCCACCGAATCGATCGTGTTCCTGCCCTTCTCGACGGCGACGGCGCTTGGAGGGCTGTGCGAATGGGGGGTGTACGGGGATTTGGTGGAGGTGGACGCGGCACATGACTTCCACTCGGCTTGGACGGATATCAATAACGCTTACAAGGTGCTGAGGAAGCCGGATGGGGTTCTCTTCGGCCACGACTACGCCTGGGTTGGTGTGAGGAAGGCCGTCCATTCATTTGCCCGACTCCACAACTTCCGGGTCACTACCCACGGAGAGCACTGGATTCTCTATTAATTACTACATCAATTAATTAGTAGTACCCATATCAATTTAATTACAATTAATTACATGATCAGTTACAATTCCAAACACGCACAGTTTTCCCCTTAATGGACATTTAATTACCACCATTTATTTATTTACTTCCCCTCAATAGATCAGATCAGAGCTACTATATATATATATTCAAATAATTAAATGAATTACTAATTGAATTAGTGATCGGATGAAATTCATATACATGCCTAATTGTAATAAACCTACCTACCAAATTTACACAAAAATTACCTTTTTTTTTATTGTATATACATACATACATATAAACTATAATTAAAATTTGAAACAAACGTAAATTATTAAACTTTTGGCACATGTACTACTAATTAAATTTTACTTTTAATTTAAAATAGTTTTTTTTTACTAAATAAAATCATAGCAAAACAACGTATAAATTGAATCATCTTAAGAATTAATCGTCACTTTGAGAGTTTCATACTCAAATACTCTCCATTATGCCAACTCCTTAGAGGTGGACATAGAGTGAATTTAATTTATTTTTGTTTTGGATTTTAAAATATTAGAATTCAATATTCTATTTTTCAATTTTAAAAATGATCGTGAGTCCCTATATAAAAAAATGCATCACTCATTAATTAAAAAGTTCTCAATTCTAAAAATTGATATTAATCAATTTTTAATAAGTCTATAAAAATATACTCATAAAAAAAATTCTTATATCACAAAGTGATTCATATCATAAAATGACCTATATAATATTTTGTCGAAACATTGTATGAAAGTGATTCATATCATGAAAATATTTTTCTTTTCTTTTTTAAATTTTGTATTATATAAACATCTCTATCACACTAATAATTTAAAAAATAAATAAATCAATCTTTCTATTTATAAAGATTTTAAAGCCTCTTAAATTTTAAAATAATTTTTATAAAAGACTTAAAGTCTAAAATTACAATAAATAACCATAAATTTAGATTTTAAAATCCCAAAACTGACTTTAATTATAAACAAACATCCTCTAAATGAACAATGATGGTAGAATCCTCCACACCAAATATGGTGAGCATTTTTTTAAGGGTAAAGATTAGTATCCATACATCCAGACATCCAGACAATAATTTTAATTTATTAAAATTAAATTAATTATTATATTATTAATTTACCCCTAATTATTTTAGGTGCAGATTTATTAGTAGGCGTGCAGTGCATTAATCTCACTTCCAACACTTAATTAATTAAACGGTAACTACATCATTTGAATTATTCTCATTTGAATATCTAGATTTTTAAATTATAATCTATTAAAATTAAATTAATTATTCTATTAAATTATTCTACATGTTTTGATTTATTCTTTTTTCTACGTCATTTGAATATCTAGATTCTTAAATTATAATTTATTAAAATTAAATTAATTATTCTATTCTATTAAATTATTCTACATCATTTTAATCATTTTCATTCCTACGTCATTTGAATTATTCTCATTTGGATATATAGATTCTGAAATTATAATTTATTAAAATTAAATTAATTATTCTTCATCATTTGAATTATTCTAATTTGGATATCTAGATTCTGAAATTATAATTTATTAAAATTAAATTAATTATTCTATTAAATTATTCTACATCATTTGATTTATTCTCATTTATTAGTAGGCGTGCTTAATTAACGGTAAGTGCATTAATTAACCTTTACTTATTTTAATCATTAACTCCACTACTATTAATTAACCAACCCACTTCCAAGTTTGAATATTTGAATATTTGAATGTAATTATTTTTCTTATTTTTATAAAGTTTTGCATACGAGATATTTTATTTAATAATTTAATTTAATATATGAATCTAAATTAATTTAAAATATAAGAAACATCTTTGGCGTAGGAATGGTAACCCGTTAATTAGAATTATAATTTTGGAACTTAAATAAAAGAAATAACTTTGGCGTAGAAATTAAATTAATTAATTAGAAATAACTCAGAATTATATTTTAACTAATTAAATTAATGGCGTAGAAATTATAATCAATAGTCATCACTCATTAATATTTCAAGTATTTTAGAGTATATACGATTTGTTTGCTAATATTTGATGTAATTTGAATATTACGATATGTTGATTTTATTTTTTTTTGAAAATAAATGATGTAATTTGAAAATAAATTTAATTTGAAATGAGTAATGAGTGGGATTTAGTTGGCCGAGATTTATGGATGGTGGTTAAATTTTTTTCACTTTTAAAAAGAATTTTTCTATGATTTTTTTTATTTTTATTTCATTTACAATTTTTAAAATATAATCTTAAATAATTTACGATTTGGTTTTAAATTTTTTTATAATTTTGACATATTTTTAAATTGTAATTTTAATTTGAATATTACAATATGTTGACATATTATAATTTGATGTTGGGATCCTAATAGTATAACTGTTTTGTGAGGATGATATTAGGAACTACTCAGTCTAGTATTACATACTATTAAGTTATTTCCTAGTATCATCCTCACAAAAGAGTAATACTATTAGGTTATTTCCTTAAACACTTATTATTCATAGTGGTACTAGTGTTCATTCTAATTGAATTACCAATCTTCATAGTGTGAAACACTTAAACAATATAAATATCACTTATACATCATCATTATTATTATTCTTAAGATATATTACAAAGATATAGACCTAATTTAAACTAACATTTAAGTAGTATCAACATTAGTACGATAAAGTGCTAGTGTACTATTGATAGTGGTACTAGCGTTCATTCTAATTGAATTACTAATATTTATAGTGTGAAATACTTAAACACTATAAATATCACTTATAATCATCATTATTATTATTCTTAATATATATTACAAAGATATAAACCTAATTTAAACTTACATTTAAGTAGTATCAACATTAGTACTTGTTGATGGGCGAGCTACTCGAGGCGGATTAGGGAATCAAGAGGCCCAACCCCTTGGAGGTCGTCCATGAGCTCGCCAGAGTGCAGAGCACACCTCCGGCGTCCAAGGCGCCGACCTTCGAGACACCATCTGTCATGCAACGCCAAGGGCACCAGGGCGTCAGAGCTCGCCCAAGTGCTCACCTAGGAGCTCGACCACGAGCTCGCCTGTCAGTCGATAGGACCCCGATGGTGCGCTCTTTTTCCCTCCTTCCGGTTTATCCACAAGGGTGGTTTACAGCGAGGTTTTTAATGAGGCACATCTAGTCTAAGGCATTATAGTAGGATGAGGCACGATGTAGGGAGCAGTGTAAGGGACCAGGACGAAGGTTACGGACCTTCGCCAACACCGGAAGGTGCCGTCTCACACCCGCATACCTATAAATAAGACCTCTCTTGTAACTACTACACAATTTTCTCACATTTCACACAATTAATACAATCCATACTGCAATATTTCTCTCTCTAAACTCTCTCCCTCCCCAAGAACACAAAATCACAAGATTATTGTTTGGTAGAATTAATCCATTATAAAGAGCCACATAAACGAACACGATTAAGAAATTCTATCAACAGTACTATAAAGTGCTAATGTACTATTGAGGATGATACTAGTGTTCATTCTAATTGAATTACTAATATTCATAGGGTGAAATACTTAAACACTATAAATATCACTTATAAATTATCACCATTATTATTCTTAATATATATTACAAAGATATAGACCTAATTTAAACTTACATTTAAGTAGTATCAACATTAGTACTATAAAGTGCTAGTGTACTATTGATAGTGGTACTAGCGTTCATTCTAATTGAATTACTAATATTTAGAGTGTGAAATACTTAAACACTATAAATATCACATATAAATTATCATTATTATTTTAACTTACAAAGATATCGTTATTATTATTATATACAAAGATATCACTATTATTATTATTATTATTATTATTTTATTATTATCATTAAATTTATATTTTTTAAAATTAATAATATAAAATTCGTAATATACTAATCTAAATTCGAAATATATCTAAAGAGATTCATTAATAATATATAATTCGTAATAATATAATCTATTCAAATTCATTAATAATATAAAATTCGTAATATACTAATTTAAATCCGTAATAATATAATTTACCCAAATTCATTAATAATATAAAATTCGTAATAATATAATCTATCCAAATTTATTAATAATATAAAATTCATAATATATTAATCTAAATTCGAAATATATCTAAAGAGATTTGAATTTAAAAAGAGCAGTTAAGAATTCAATATTATAAATAAAACAAAAATAATTTAAAAACAATTACGTAGCAAACTTTATTAAAGATTGAAAAAGTAAAAAATTAAAGATAATTTATATTGACAATTTTTTTAATATCTTAATTTTAATTTATTTTAAGATACATTATATTATATATAGTAATTTATTATGAATTTTAATTTTTTTTAATCAAATTGTCACTCGAAAAATCCATTGCTTCTGGTATCTTTTCTTCACGGAGGCTGGGTTTATTAATGGAGTCGAAACGTCCATCGTCTTCAACAAAATTGAGATTTGGTTGGAAATAAGAATTATATGCCTCAATCGCTTCTTCTTCACTGTCGAAGGATCTATACAAATTTTCTTTAAATCCAAGAACGTGTGGAGCACATTCCGACCAACTATCGTAGATCCCTACTCGTACTCCTTTAAATACTATATAGAATTTATGCATATTTTTTTAGGATAAAATGAAGAAGGTTTGTTGAATGTAAAATGGAGAAGGTTTGTTAAAAGAATTTAAAATGGAGGAGTAACAATTGAAAGAGATTTAAGATATATTATATTTACTGTATTTATTAATAAATTTTAGTTGAGAGTTGAACGTTGCATTGGAGATATAAGTTAGGAGAGAGAAAATTAAAATGTAAGTTTGAATTTAAGAGAGAGAAAATTAAAGGGTAAAAATGACATTTAATTTGTGTCTTAAATTATTATTTTCAAAATTACTCTTGTCTGGATGTCTGGATATTTAACACTGACCTTTTTTTAATACCAATTTCACTTAAAATCTCACTTATTTTTATTGGGAAATGTCTGGCCTTTGATTCAAATCTTCCCTTTAATTTGTCAGTTACGATGCACCTTTATATACCTTCCATTTTAAAATCCTGTAATTTAATGACTCCACATCACGAGCTTTTTCTTTAAATTTCATTTTATTTTGCAAACAGTTAGGCTAATAAAATTTTAATCACTACTTTTTACCCTAATGACGACTACTATTCATACTCAAAATTTTCTAGATACACATCCTATTTATTAGATATAATATAATAAAATTAAATAATTAATAACTACATTCTTTCTATAAAATTAAATAATTAATAACTATATTCTTTTAGTAAAACAACAACGACAAAAATTACAATACTTACTCATCTTTCTCTCTTGTCATAACTAAAAAATAAGAAGATTTACATTTTTTATATTCTAAATCTTTGACAGAAATTGTTTTTTTTAAAACATAATATAAAATTAAATATCAACCAAAAATTTCAAACATATGTATAATTAGAAAATTAATTAATTAACAAAAAATCTTAAAGATAATGAAAAAAATAAAAATATGTAATAAATTAAGAAAATCAAGTGGATCTTCTAAATATTTAAATGATTTTTTAAAAATTAATGAAACCTAAATAAATAATAAAAATATTGAATAAATCAACTAAAATTTAAAAAATAATAAAAATAAGAAAGTCCACTAAAGATTAAAATTCTCAAAAAACTAAATAAAACATAAAAGAATATATGAAAAAATCAACTAAATTTTAAAAAATTATTTAATTTGAAAAAAAAAGTTCATGAATAGTCTAAATATTCTAAAAATCAACTTAAATAATTGAACTTGGAAATTTAACTTTTAATTAAAGTTTTTAACCTAACTATTTTTTAAAGACTTTGTTTATTTAAAATATATTTCAAATTTTATTTAGTGTATAGATTATTTCTGAAAATTTTAAATTTCAAATTTATTCATTTGTATATATTTTTTTATAGATTTTTTGGTATTAATTTAATTTTCTCCATCTATATTTATTTCATTTATATTTTTTATTATTTATTTATTTTAAATATTTCTCATATTTTTAATTATTTTTTCATGTTTGAAATTAAGATAAAAATTAACAACAAATATACATCGATCACTGAGTCTTGAAGGGACGAAATCTTGAAAAAAAGATTAATTTTAAAGTTAAAAAAATATTAAAATTAAAATCAAGGATTATAAAGGACGTCAACTACAAAATTAATCACTTTGGACTCATTTGGTTCATAAGATAAAATTATCTATTCGTCGAAAATTTGCATATTTTCGACGGATAGATAGTTTTATCTTACGAACCAAATTAGCCATTTATGTATATCTTCTGCAGCTAGAGTTTAGCGTTTTCTGCAAATACAATCTGTCACCTTCTTTCTTTTACCAATTCCTTCGGTCTCGTCTTTTCTGTCACCTTCTTTCTTTTACCAATTCCTTGGGTCTCGTCTTTTCTATTTTTTTCTAGCATTCTCCTCCGTCCAATTTTCTACTCCCCCGTCTCACTATAAGTTTCCCACTTTTTTTTTTTTTATGTTCCACTATAAGTTTTTCATTCCATAAAAAGTAAAAACATTATTTCATATATTAATAAACAAATATCACTTTTCACAACTCTCCATTATTTTTTCATAATTTCCCATAACTTTTACACAATTTTTTTTTATTTTATAAAAAAGTCAACATGTGATCCACCATATAATAATAAATAATACACTTTCTTAAACAAAACAACAACAAAAAAACAAGAAGTTTATAGAGAAATGGAGAGAGTAATTTTTTATTTTTATCCAACTAAATATTCTTTCATGAAAAAAATTACAAAATAGTTTACAAAATTAACACAAATTACAAATAAGTTTCTTTACAAAAAAAAAAAACTTCTGAACAAAAATTATAAACCAATTTATAAATATAGCTACTTTTTTAAAACTTTTTTTCATTTTCAATTGTGCGAAGCCTAAAGTCTAATTCCATCCACCATTGTAGCGCACGCGCCTTTATCGATAACCTTTGTAGAAAATGATTTCTCATTTAATTAAAATGATCTTTTGTTTTGCTTAGTTTCATCTGCACAACTGACCTATCCTCTCACTCTCCGATTCCCCATATTTATCATAAAAATTTGTAACAAATTTTTATGGTAAAAATATTTATTTTTAAAAAATTCGTGGATATAAATTGAGTCGGTTCGAATTTGAACATTTTTTTTTCAAAATTCACGCAGTTTGTAATTTTATTTTTTCTCGCTTCCAAATGTGTTACCATTTGGGTAATATGCATGTTACTTTAAGACAAAATTTATATTACAATCAGACTAAATATTATTTTTTAGATATATTTATTTGTTTTTGTAGAAATAAACATTTTTCTATACAATATAACAAATATATTTATTACATTATATGTGTAACACATATTTATTCTTAACAAAAATATATACATTTTATCCTACAGTAGCACATGTTTCCTCATATAGTAACACAAATTGAGGAGCAAATATGTGTTACAATTAGGGTCCGTTTGGTAGAGTTTAAAATTTTAGTAGCTAGTGTTTATTTTAAATGTGAAATGATGAGATATGTATTATATATTTTGATTTGGTAGATGGTAAATGAAATGTGTATTATTCTTATATTGATGTTTGGTAAGTGATACTTAACTTGCTATAAAATTTGTTGGACTGTTTGATAGATGATATAAAATTTTATATAACATGAAATGACATAAATACCCTTCAATCTTTTTTTAAGTTTTGGGGGGCAAAATTCAGATTTTGGGGGCAAATTGAAGAAAGAAATTGAAATCAAGAAAAAATGTAACACAAAAAGATGCCAAAATGAGAAAAAATATGGGTGAGAAAAAACATACATAAAAAAGTCAATGTTCTTGAGGCATTTGACGAAAATAAGACCTTCAAGGGTTGGAAAGCCGATTGAAATGCAGAATAATTGTCTGATGCGCCGCCTTTGAATCGTGTTCGTGTATGCCGCCAGTCGCCGTTAAATTGTCTTCGTCTTCGTGAAACAGCAAAGAGTAAACAATCGAATGGAAAGAAAAAAAATTGCAATAAACGATATGGATTCAAAACTTCAAGAAAGAAAATTTGAAAAAACACAGGTCGTTAATGGCCGAAAATGAAGAAACGAAGAAGAAACAAAAAAAAAAGAGGCAGAAATTCTTTGAATATGCAACACCCATATCTCGAAAATGAACTTAGAAGGGCAAATTTTGAAATTTGATTTGTAAATTATTGAGGTAGATACACATGAGATAGAGAATCTCACCCTCCCCATGGTATTCCTTCTGCGAAGAGGAACAGTAAAAAGGTTAGATATCAAGCTACTCAAAGTAGCGGGTCAGGGCTTTTACAGGGTCAAATGCATTTCTCATACATTGTACCAAACAGGCATAAGAGGTGAGATTTGTATTATTTCTCTTCCTTTACACACGCACCAAACACACCCTTAGAGTAAATGTGTATTACTGCAAATATGTGTTACAATTATAGTAAATGTGTGTTACAATTCTAGTAAATATGTGTTACTGCAAATGTGTGTTACATAATATATAAACATTTATTTGTCATTAGAAAAATATATATTGTACTTTAT
This sequence comes from Prunella vulgaris, assembly GCA_026898435.1. Taxonomy (NCBI): domain Eukaryota; kingdom Viridiplantae; phylum Streptophyta; class Magnoliopsida; order Lamiales; family Lamiaceae; genus Prunella; species Prunella vulgaris. The sequence goes on along the minus strand of JAPKLY010000022.1, from coordinate 2,264,119 downwards.
ATAACATATGTAAGATATTTAAAAATGTACTATTAGAACATGAACAACATATTATCAACATAAATCTATAAAGAGAATAAAAAATAAATTAAGTAACACATTTAATTTTGCAAAAATACATATTTTCCTTATAATTATTTGAAAAGTACAAAAAAATAATTTTTTAACAATTAGTAACACAGATTTTGCCTAATAGTAGTACGTATTTGCTCAAATTGTAACATACCTGAAAGCGAAAAAAACCTGAAATTACATATTGGGCAAATTAAAAAAAAATACTCAAATCCGACCCGACTCGATTTAGACCCGCAGATTTTTAAAAATTGAATATTTTTACGATAGAAATTTCTACACAAGTGTTGCTCTATATTTATATAATTTCACACCCGCACTCAAGGTAATTTTATATAGACATTTAAGGTAATAATAATACTATTACTAATCTTTTCTACTTATGCAATTGAGATATTGGTCATTTTTAGACTTTGACAAAAAATGAAAAGAAAAAAAATTGTATATATGCATGGTAGAAAAATATAAATGTATATTTTGAATCCTTTTCAAATCAAACACAATCTTTTAAAAACTATTGCCCTGCATTTAGAAATAAATGAGGAAGTAATTGTAAATTAAATTGAAAACAACACAATTTGAAAACACAATATGTATAATTGAATTTTAAAAACAAAATAAAAAATATTTTTGCAACCCCGCGTGTTAAACGAGGTTTGCACTAATATACTATATTTACAGGGGTACATATCACATGAATATTGAGACTAATTAGTTTCAATTATATTGATATTTTTTTTCTTTTATGAATGCCAAATACTTATTCCATACAAGGTATTATTTTATAGGTAAAAATTTGTGTGAGACCGCCTTATAGTATAAGATTGATCAAATTAAAAAAGTAATATGGTTATAATAAAATGTGATAAATCACTTTTAACAAAAATATTACTATTATTTTAAAAAAAACTTGATTATTTTCTAAAAATAACAACATTTTAATTAATAAGTGATACATTTTAAATTAAAAGCGAACCAAATAATATTTGGTCTCATAAGGTAAAACTGCCTACACAATACTTATTCTATTTTATAATTTATTTAAAGATATAATCCAATACATTAATTTATTTTGTTAGTTTGTGGTGATCATGCCACTGAAAATTGCAGTAGTGGGCAAAAACATTGGAAATGATTTAACAATTTAAGGCAGCCACTTGTGAAGATTAAAAAACAAATAAAATTACAGTTTGAGATTTCTTCTAAAATTATATATTTATTGATACAAAAATCGATATCTATGAGTTTACTCTTTTTCTTTTCTTTTCTTTTTTTATATATTTTTATAATATCAGTTTGGAATTTCTTCTAAAATTATATGATTATTGATATAAAACTGATAAGAAATTATATAATTTTATAATAATACTGTTAAAAAATATATAAAATTTCAGTTTAAAGATTATATATTTCTATTAAAAAAATTTATTCTAACATTATATAATATTATTTATTGATATTGTAATAAAAAAGTTCTACAATAATTAATGTGTAGCTTTATTAGAATTATATTATCATATATTAATTTCTACTTATCATATATATATTTTATGATATACGCATATATATATATATATATATATATGTATATAACTTAAAAACTATCGAAATTGAATAATCAAAATAACTAAAGTAAAAGATAATAAAACTCAAATTTCGCCAAAAAATACCGTCAATAGAAAAATATTGCATAATGACATATGCAATATATAATATTAGTATTATAATAATACTAATATAAAAAATAAATATTTAACTTGTGTATAAGTTAGGATGAATAATATTGTTTTGTGGATAATAAATTTTTTAATGAACCAATATATATATATACACACACACACACACACACATATATATATATATATTTTAATGAGTTAATTATATTAATTCTTTTTATTTATTCTATAGGTGTTGATGGGATTGTTGGTATTATAAATAAAAAGTCACTAATTAAAAAAGTCATCTGAAATTCGATAGGTTTTGATGGGATTGTTGGTATGTATAAAATACACTAAAAAGTACATTAAAATCCACCAAACACAACAATCCTTTAAAATCCTTATATTTTTTAATACCAGTGGATCGCTTTTAAGTTTTTTAAAATCCTGATTGAATACTAGTTGATTATTTTTAAGTCATTTAAAATCCTGACTGAATACCAACGGATTATTTTTAAATCTTTTAAAATCCTGAATGAATACAAACAGACTTTTTTGTAAGAAAAAAATTCTTTAAAATCCTATGAAATCCCAAACGAATACATCCCCCTAAATCTTTATTTTTTTATATCAATTTTACAAAATCAATAAATAATATTATATAATTTTAGAATAATTAAAAAAATTTAATAGAAATATATAATCTTTAAACTAAAATTTTATTTATTTATTAACAGTATTATTATAAAATTATATAATTTCTTATCATTTTTATATCAATAATTATATAATTTTAGAAGAAATTCCAAACTGATATTGTAAATATAAAAAAAAAAAAAAAAAGTAAACTGATATTACACACATGGATATCAATTTCCAATGTCTTTTGCCCACTACCACAGTTGTCAATGGCACATTAATTATAATGGCATGATAACCTGGCTATTAACGGCTGTTAGTCATCTGTTAGGAATCGTGAACTGCATTCACGATTTAGATAAAAACGTGAATGTGGTTCACGATTTTGCTTAAATTAGAAACACCTCTGCAGTTCACTATATTTTAGTAAACAAAAATAAAAAATACAATAATTAAAAAAAAACCCACATATACATAATGGACGCGGATATTTTTCCCTCCATTATTGCATAGTTCACCCCACTCTTCACTTCACCATTAAAAAATTTTAGTTCACCACCCTTAATTTTTTCAATTTAACCTCTTTCATTATTTTGTAAGTTCACCCCACATTAAAAAACAAGAAGAAAAAATATACGATACCTTCTTCCGACGATGCTCATCGCCGACCTCCGGCACCACCACCATCGTAATTTTTACGGACGCCCACCACCACCACCGTAGAATTTATGATGAATATATTTAAGAATTTATTAGTTTTAGGGTTTAAATTAGTTTTATATATTGAAAGGTTTTGAATGATTTTGTATGTTTTGAATGAATTTTTGTTGTCACTATTACAAATATTGGCATTTGGAAATCGTTTGCAAAATTTCGTCGGACAAAACGGAACGAAAACGCGAAAAAATTAATGGAGGCATTTGTTCGACACTGGTTGGTGGAACAAATGCAAAATGTTCAAAAAAAAAATTCGAACATTTGTACTTTGTTCGGAAATTTTTTTCGAACATTTTGTATTTGTTCCATCAAAATTTTCGAACAAAAGTTTTTAATTTTTTTTCGAACAAATGCAAAATGTTTGAAAAAAATTTCCGAACAAATTACAAATGTTCCGATTTTTTTCCGAACATTTTGCATTTGTTCCACCAACCAGTGTGGAACAAATATGTTTGATTTAAAAAAAAATAGATTTGAAAAATATACGTAAAAATAATTAATGTGCATATGAAGAACTATTATGATCTTGTATTAAAGTCATGTTGCGAAATAAATAAAATTTATAATATTTTTGTTCGATAAAATATGATTAAAGAATTGTGGAGTGACAATCATTCAAATCTGGTTTTGAGGAGGCTTTGAACTGATCGTTTTTAATTGTGAAATATATTTAAAATGTAATTTTGTCTTTTAAAACTTATTTTCAAAAGAAAGAACAAAAGTGGGGTGAAGTACTTATTTTAAGGGGTTGGAAATATCCTGGTCCATACATAATAGGTATGGAGGGAGTAGAAGTAAGTAGTCATAATATGATTTAGAATTTGGGATGAATGAAATGGCTTATACCTTGTGAAGTGGGCAGAAGACTAAATTAATGGGCCTTTCAGGGCAAACAATTAATACTAGACTTTGGGTTGGCCCAACACTTGGCTTTCTAAATTTAAACTGTTGTTGCCCTCAATGTATTTGGATGTGTTGTTTATTTTGTTATTTTAGGCATTTTGCTTATTGTGTTAGATGGTATTGTATTCGTGCCTTCATATTTTAGCCATTTTTCCTGAAATAGCACCAAACATATATAATACAACTTCTTTTAATTAGCACTTTATCACAGTGGGAGGGAGGGAGGAGAGGGATAGTAATTGTCGTTTATGCATAAATGTAGGTGTGATGTTTTGATATAATTTAAGTTAGAGAATAATAATAAGTAAAATCATTATTATGGGATTAGTGTTTATTTTATATTTATGATCCTATTTATATGTAATAAATAATATTGAGTACTACCCACGCTCATTGTCTTCAATCAAGTGATCCCTTAAAATCTAAAGTGCAAAAATTACGCATATATATCACAAGATTATTCATAAATCTATGCGCTCAGACATTCTATCATGACTTTACAATATCGTGTTGATTAATTTGATGATGCTGAGTTATAAGTTTTAATATATATGTTTTGGTTCAATTTTGAAATCACTTGATCAAAGTGATAACGTTGGGATAGTGTTTGGTTAAATTCACTTTAAACATCTTATAAGTTATTTTAAGAACTTATAAAATGTTGCATTTAAAAGTTGTTACATAATTTATCATATTTTTTAAATTTTAATTTTAATATAAAATAAATATTTAAAAAAAATTTAAATTAAAATAAAGGTGAAGAAGAAATGACGGGAACAGGTGAAGTTGGTAAAAAAAAAAAGAAATTAAAATATTTAAACTTATCTTCTGCTGCTTATAGGTTGCAAAACATCGCTTGTTTGACAAAAATATTTTAAAAAAACTTAAAAAATTTATAAACTCAACTAAACGCTGTTTAGAGTTTTTGTATATATAATCAAATTAGGTTGCATGCAGTAACAAGGTTATGGTTGGTGGTTCCATAAGATAGAAATAATATTAGAGACAAATGATAACATTGTATTAATCATAAAATAGAGGGAGAATAGAGCCGTTGTGCGAGCATCATATAGTTAATTTGTAGCACATTAATTAATAATCATCGAAATCATATCAATTAATTAATAAATAATTTGCCAACAATATCCCTTCAAATGGGAAGCCTGTTTATATATGCATGTGATTAATGTGTGTTTCACACAACTCAACTCAACTCAACTCACCATTAAAATACATGAATTAATTAGCTCGTTTTTATATGTGCCACTGCTACCTCCATCCACATACATATAATTTGGGATTATTTTGGCCATCTGCGTCAATCGTGTCAGTGACTGATGAAGTGTGGATCCCACCCATTATAATTTATTTACAACAACAAAAGTGGTCACTGTGCACTGAATTTCCTTTTCTTCACATATAACACGTGCAAATAGCAACACACTAATATTTTACTATTATTTATAAAATAGAAAAAAAGAAAAGAAAGGAAAATAGAAAAAGATAAGTGTTGCTGCAATCATGAATCGACGTTACTGGTCAAAGATTAATTCTCCAATGGCCTCTGTCTATCCCAATTACTCCAACCCAAGGTCGAGGTATCTGCATCATCCTCATATGTTTTCGTGTTTATATATATTATTTTAGAATTGCTGCTCACTATTTCTAATCAATCGTCCTTTTAATTAAAATATACTACTCCCTCCGTTCCTAATCATTTTGCACACTATTTAAAAGAGAAATATCAATTTCCATGCATAATCACAAAACTTTCCACACATTTACCCATATACCACTACTTTATTTAAAAAATACATTTTTCTTAAGCTATATGCAATTTTAGGGATGCAAATACCTTTGGTACAGAAGTAGTAATATTAGTGATTAAATTTAAAAGAGAAAAAATATTGGTGGGTCTCTCTCCCTGTGTAAGGGAGTGACCAGTAAAGAGTAGAGAGGTAGCTAGGTTAGGTAGCCAAATAAATATAAAGAAATTATGCTAACTCCATTAATTAACAATTAGCCTAATATATAATTTTCGTCCACTTAATTGTACTATGTGTATGAAATGAAAATTAATACTTAGTGGGTTCGATCGATCGAGCTGAGATTTTTAACGTATCTAAAGGCAAAACCTATCATCTATAAATTATGATTATTAATTTAGGCCTATATGTATATTTAGGGTTTAGGTATGCGTACGAATTTGTATACATAGACTTTTTATAGAGAGTACTTTAATTTTAGGAATAGGTCTCTCATAAGTTCGAGTTCATATGAACATTCGTATTATTTATATGTGTAATTGTTATTATTAGTTATATATATTATTATTATTATAAAAATATACTTAATTTTTTAAATGTGTCAGCTCGATGAGTATGAGATATTTAGAGTAAGTTTAATTATTGATTTTAAACTCTGGAGATGAGATACTTAAGATTAAAAGTTCAATTATTGATTTTAGTTTAATTTTTTCAAACAAAATATGGAGTTATAATTTTCTATAAATATTCAAAAAAAATTCAAGATTGTAAAAATTGAAAATCGATAATTGGGCGCTTTTTGGCCACCTAGTGCTTAGGGTCACCTAGAGGACGTCTAGACCCGGAAACACATAGAATTGTCAATTTTACAAAAAATCGAGTTGGTAATTCAAACTGACATCCCATATCTCCATGCCTACACATCTCTATATTTGTAACATATTTTATTTTTTAACGTATTTATAAATTATAATATTTAGCATTTTGTGATATGAACTTTCTCTAAAAGACCAATATATGTAATTAAGATTAATTTCTAACAAATACATTAAACAGAAGATGAGTGTGTCAATATTTGAGATTATATATGCATCTTTAAACTGGTCACCGAGTTCCTCACTTGAGTGAGTGCTTCGGGTTCGATTCCCTTTGGGAACTAATTAGGAGGGAGATATAAGGTTGACTTTGAGATATTCTTGGAGTGTTTGAAGACTTGATGTGCTAACCTAACTACTAAAAATTACTACCTCCGTCCCCCAAAAGTTTGCGGTACTTTTGGGGGCACGGTTTTTAAAAAAAGTGTAATGAGTAGAATATGTATGGTGGAGATTGTGAGATAAAAATTTTAAAGGTGGAGATTTAAAGGAATATTTCCATTTTGGGGTTGTGCAAACTTTTGTGGGACAAACTAAAATAGAAAGTATGCAAACTTTTGCGGGATGAATGTAGTAATATTTAACAATCAAGAAAAATATATGCATCTTTAAAAATAATGCAATTTTCTTGCCTGTCCTCATGCAACTATGTGGGTCTATAGTTATCGGTATTTGTACAACTATACATGAGTAATTGATAAGTTGAAGTGTCATATTTTAATTAATTTCGTATTTTCTCATGTTTTTTATATCAATTAATTTTTAAATATTTATTTTGATCAAGTTTTATGTGTTGTAGATATGAACAAAATTTAATTGATGCATTGACCATTTAGAGTGATTTTTTAAGCTGTTGATTTGGAACTACAATATAAGGCGTAGTCATGTCTTAACTGTCGGCAAAAAATCTTGAAATAAAGAAAATAAACAGCAGAGCTCCTCTGTTTAGGTGTGGGCAAGCCTAAGGGCCAGGACGAGATTCTTAACTTGGGCGCTCAAATCTCATCTCTCATATTTAAATTTTATTTCCTCCTATATTATAGGAACTTCTATCCAAAACTAAGTTTTAGATAAATGTATTATTTTTATTTTATTTATTTTAAGAGTTTTTAGTTAATTATCAGGAAGTTATTTTAGGATTCTTATTAATTAGAACTCCAGTAAAGACATCTATTATTCATAATTTTTTTAATTCTATTCAGAGAAGACTGTAAAAGACTCTGATGGAGAATATTCTTTGCTTTTATCTATATATTATTATGAATTGCTAAATCGTTCGTCTAATCAGGTAATTAGAGACATGGTTCAACATTAATATGTGAGATTTAACTAATTTCCAAACTCTTTCACTTTGTATCATTTGTATAATTTATGTGCTTGACTATATCATTTGATGAATTGTTTAACCTGATCAATTAATCAATTTGTGAAAATGATATGTGCCAATTAGAACGTTAAATCTGTAATTGTTTAATTGTTTCTAATATTTGTGGCAAGTAGCATAATTGATCACATCTCACTTTCGATTATTGCTATAGAGGATATGCAACCTAGTCTAAATGAACCTACATGTGCATTTGCTGGCTAGAATTAGGTGTTTCTAGATTAATTGCAATCGGTAAATGATGGGATCTAGGGTTGTTTATTTGACTAGGAAAATAATTAGAGATGGTATCCTAATTATCGACTCAGTATGGAAAAATTAGTTTGTTAGGTGGTACCAACAATTATAACTAATTTGGTGTTAAAGTGAAAGAGTCATCTTTGCATCTATGATCGTATATGTTGAACCATTTTGAAGTTTTTCTTGGCTAGATATTTTATTTCATCAAATTATGTCATTTTTAATTTGACGTAGACTTAGTTTAAAATCAAAATTCAAATTCCCCCATCTTTTTTTTTTTGTTGAACTAATTTGTTTAACCACTCTTTGTGGATACAATTAAATTTATCGCTGTCTCTAGTAGTATTTTTAGTAGGTTTTATTATTTGTTGGTTTCGACACCCACTAGTAATACATGTAGTAGTTCAGCATTTTTATTGTTCTTCTATAATTAGCCCAAACGCGTTCAACTCATTTCTCAGCTTTCGACTCAACATTGCTAATATTTTCCCCCAATTAATTTCTATTTTCATTTCTAAGATACTCGCGTACTCTATCTATTAAGGGTTCATTTGGTTCAATGGATAAAATAAATAACACAAGATAGATTAGACAAGATTATAATTATCAAGAGATTATTATCTAGGAGTTAAATAGTATATTTGGATTGATGGATTAAGATAATTAGTAGTGTAAGATAATTTCATTTTGAATGTTTGGATTGTAAGATTAAAAATAAAAACATATGCAATTGACAATTTTGCCCTCCATATCATAAACAAAAATAAAGTGAATTATGGTTCTCATTTTTAATATAAGGGGAGTATTTTAGTGAAGATAAAAATAATGGATTATTATCATACCCCTTCCCTAAGATAATATTATCTTTCATTCATAAGATAATTGAATTTTAGTTTGGGCTTTTGTCCATTAAACTAAATACCAAATTAGATAAAATAATTTAATTTATCTTAGCTTATATATCTAACGAACTAAATGAGGTCTAAGTGTACTTCAAACTTAAATGGTTGATGCATGGTAAAATGGTTAATAGTTGTTGGATCAGTTAAAGCCAATTAAAATGGTGAAGATAAAAGGTTGAATTAGTTTATTGCGTGAATTTTGAACTTAGTTAAATAATTTAACAAATTTTAATTAGCTAATTATATTAACTTTAACATATCATAACTCGCACATGTGAAATCGGTTTGAAGTAGAGTTTGTTGGAATATTGTATAACTAGCATAAAAAACTCTTGGAAGAGCCAAATAACCACTCTTGACTCAGTCTATATATAGCTTTAGTATAGAAAGAAAAATAAAAATAATTAAATTAGAAAATTTCAAAGTAAAATTATGTCTAAATTTTGTATTTTTCATTTGAGTGTAAAAATTTATTCACAAGATACTCTTATTGTAAGTAATTATTTTTCGTGTCCCTATTTAAAGATCTGTTCTCTTATATTGAATATAGAGCTTAAGAACCACTTAAATATTGAGTACCAACTTTGAATTTAAATTGTTCTGATCATCTTAATTTGCTCTTATCAGCGATGAGCGTAATTTGAGTTGACTTACACACAAAGAATCATAACAATATATATATCTTAATTCTTACACTTGCTTGCATGGCCATTTTGTTCAACCACCACTCTACATGATCCCTCTCCCACTAATATTTCTAATTTTTTGTCCTAATCAAAATCAGGTGTCGTTAAATTAATAATATGGATACAGTAAAGCCTCATGAATCACATGAGCATATCTTTTTTCTATAAAGAAATCAGCCAATAATTGTGGTCACGTTCACATCAACTTTTTTGTTTTTTCTGTTCTATTTAATTTTTCGAGCCCCACTCTTGGGGTCCACGTTTTCCACTTGTCTATTTTGATAAACCAGAAAAATAAATTCTATAATTATAACTTTAAAAAAGTGGGGTCCAAGTTTTCTACTTGCTATTTTGATCATGAGAGGTGGTAAATTTTATGTGCAGTGTCATTATAATTAATATCTTTAAAATTCTTCAATTATATTTTTATAATAAAAATACATAGTATCCCTTAAAATTTATAGTATTTTCTAATATAAATGATTATTAGTTTTAATTAAACAATTCCTTTTAAACGTATTTTTATTCTGTACGGGGTATTAAGATACGGCCGGGCCGGGCTTCTCAGAAGCACGACACTGCACGTACAACTTAATTAGAAAGCCGATTATTGAGATATAGTAATTAATAGTAAATGATGTTAAAGAGTTACTATATATATATATATATATATAAATAAATATTGAAATGGATGTCGAAGATTTTTTAGCTGAATTAATGTCTCTGTACATATATACATGGTGTGGTGGTCCAATCCATATGAAATTTGAGTAAAGCATGTAATTATATACTCCTATATTTTAATTTGTAGACAGCACATCACTAGTAAAAGACAAATTCTTATAATCTATTAAATATATATATATATATATATTATCGATACGTAACATTCTCATAAAAATTTCACCCACACATGGGATGGGTGGGACACGTGATCATTTGACTTGAATCATCAATTTAATTTCATGTTCACATGACATGATATAACTTGGCATCGGTATTCTAAGGTGTTTGGGCATAAAAATGACTTAGGGGATGTTTGGTTCATGACTTTTGAGAGTGAGTAATGGTAATTACTCTCTCCGTTCCAAAACTACTTTCACACTTTTCTTATTTGGACGTCCCAACTCTTCTTTCACACACCTAAAAAGAAATCTTTTTTCACTCACAAAAATCAACAAAACACATTTTTTTTTATTTTATTATTTAACTTTACACTCACATACTTACTTTTCCTTGTTTCACGTGTCCGGAACTACTGTGAAAGTAATTCCGGGACGGAGGTAGTAAAATCACAGTGTGTGTTTGAAATAACTCTAATATGACTTTAATTCCAAAAAATTGAGGAATCAACCATAATTCAGCTATATGAGAACTATAACTTTCATTCCATACTCTTTTCATTTCTTACAATTATATCAAACGCCCCTTAATTGGACTTCACATATATAGCCATACGCTATTTTCTCAAATAAATTGAAGCACAAATAATTTATGTAACTGCCTGAAAGTTCTCTTTCCATTTCCAGCACAAGAAACACATGAATTAATGTTAATATATACATATATAATCCAGCAACAGAAACACAACATATATATATTGTGTGTATGTATATATAAAGTTTAACCTTGGTTGAATTTTCTGGAAAATAAAAGGAAATGAAATGCAATTTAATTTAGACATGAGCATGAGCAGTAAAGTAATGTAACATACTACAGAACAGGCCTAATAAATTGAAGAAATAAAGTAGAAGAGAGTAACAAATTAATTAAAGATGGATGGATGAGCTGTTGTGATGTAATCTGGCGAGGAGAGCATTGGTTAGTGCTTTCTCACATCTCAATCCCTCAGGAACTTTAATGACGACATCCTGAAGCATCAAATCGTTGACGCAGGACATGCTGGCATGGTGCACTGGCAATTCTAGGTCCCGGATCGCATTCATCAACCGGGCCGCCGGATAATTTGAGTTATCCGACTGCACTCTGATCATCCCGTCCACACCCACGATCTTCACTTCCACCTCCACCTGCACCGATGTAGTAGTAGTAGTAGTAGTAGTAGTCGTGCACGTGCTTTGATTATCCCCTTCCGTCTTAATTTTCTTGCAGCTCTGCACCTGCATCTCCAGTTCCTCCACCTTAGACTTGAGCTCCTTGATGTACGACACCGCGTCTGATAACAGGGACGCCTTGTCCATCCGAGACACGTTCGGCACCACCGACCGCAGCGCGTAGAAGCGGTGGTTGAGCTTCTCCCTCCGCTGCCTCTCTGCCTCCACGTGGTTCAGGGGCGCTTCCCTCCCACCCTGCAGGTTCGGCTTCCTGCCTCTCTTCTTGGGGGTCTTGTTTGTTTCTACCTGTTGCTCCACAAAGAACTGGCAGTCCGAATCCGAGTGCTCCGAGTCCAGATAAGACAGCACATCCGTCTTGGTTGCAGCAGCAAAAGAGATGTTGGTCTTTTCAGCAAAGTGAGAATTAGTTGTTGATTCAAAGAGAGATTTGACCTGCTGGACTAGATTCCAGTTTTCGGTGATGATAAGATCGGATCCCAGCTCCAGTATACCGTCGGAAGTAGGTATACAAACCATGGTCTGCATCCCGTGCGTCTGTGCTTCTTTGGCGCGTTGGCAGTTGTAGAACCTGAGCTGATTGGCGCCGCTCAACCAGACGAGGGATCCGGAGTTGAAGGCCTTGCCCACGACACCGTCGCCGAGGGATATGGTCTGAGCGAGGGACATAACATAGAACCACTCGGCATCAGTGACCTCGCCGTCGGTGGCTGCAGCGGAGAGCTCCCCGATGAGGGCCTGGATGCCTCTCATGACCTTCCTCCTTTCGGGCTGAGAGCCAGAAACTGCAGGATTCTTCATCTTCTCTTTGGTGCCTTGAAAGTGGCCGTCTCCCCAAGTGAGAAAGATGCGGCCCTCCTCGTCTTTGGAAGTCTGCCATAAAATGGCGTAGGCCCACCACTCGGGCTGGATTTGAAGTATGTACTGAAGCTTCTTTTGGAGGACGGGTTCGGAGGAGGATGAGATGGAGCTGGAATTTGAAGAACAAGACACGAGTAGCTCATCCATGGATGGATATAATATAATTAGTTAAGAATGCTTGGCTAAAAGGAGGGAGGGAGGGGGGGAAAGTTTTAAGGAGCAAAACAATTGTGTTGTTGAGGTGGAAACAGTGTGTTTGTGTTTCTAAACTAGGCTAGGCTAGGCTAGACTAGGTTGGTAATAAAAGTGGTTGGCGCACCCGGATGGATGGATGGATGGAACCCCCCAATCTTGTACTGTACCTATATAAATCAATGTTCATGAATTCCTCTCTCAATTTATTACTTTTTCTCCTAAGTGGGAGGGAGATACACATACTCATGCTCTACTTCATTATTTTACATTTCTAATTCATTTACTCATACTAATTATATATGTACCGTTTAATATGAAAAATTCATATAAATAATTTATTTGGGATAAGATTAATCCTTTTTTTCAATGTTTTTTTTTCTTTGGAAAAAGAAAATTCATTAAATTTAGAGAACAATGGGTCCTCCAACCCTTACACAATCAAACGTCACCAAGTAGACTCACTTTTCTACATCAATATATTCTCTTGGGTTCTCAAACCATTTCCCTATAGACACATTATCTTTTAACATCAATCTTACAGATAATCAAGACCAGACCCTAGCTTTTATTTCGTTCATCATTCTCGAGATATCCGAATGTATATTCTTAAAAAACAAACTCACTCCTCCCTTTCCAAATAGTCCATACAATACATAACCACGTACTAACCACTACTTTTCTTATTTTGCCACTCCCGAAAATTTCCCCATGTTGAAGAAAATGTAACACTGTAATTCTATGTGGGACCATAGAAAAATCAATGCACTCCTTTTTTTTTCAATGTAATTTCTGCTGAATGTAGAATAGAAATAAATCCATACATACTGATAAAATAGTCAGTGAAAAACCAAAAAGTAGAATTCACATAATGTTAATTTTTTAAAAAAAAAAGATGTACAGAATATAAACGGGGAGAACCATTTCCAAAATAGTGTTAACCACTAATCCATAAAGTATACTTTTCATGCATTGAACTAGGAGCACGTAATCTCCAATTTTTTATGTAATCAAAATATTAAGATTATTAAATAAGTCAGGTCATGGATATTATTGTTAATATATATAATAAAGGCGACCCACTTCACGGGCTTTAAAAAAATATTTACTACTTTATATATCTTCTTGGTCATTGATAAATTAAATACTATATATTAAGCTTATTCTTATATTCAAAATTGTAGTAAGGCGACCGTAGCAGCTACATAGTGCACCCTTTAATGCATTGGGAGAAAGCGTGCATTTTTTATTTATTTATTTATTTATTATAATAATTAATATTGGTCGGTAAATCGATTACATTTCTAACAATGAATAATATTAACTCATCTTTTCTTGCAAATATTTAACAATGTCTATAAATAAATGGTCGGTAAATTGACGAGGGGGCACAAGTGACAAATTTATATTATTCCGATACACTTATCCTCCTTAAATCCGTTGTAAAAAAGAAAGATTGTTATATTATTATATTTTTGCTCTGATTTTAATATAATTAAAGAATAAAAATAACAATTGTTAATAGAATTAATTATGAAAAGACTGATATAGAAAATGAGGTAATATTTAGAATATATATATAAAAAATGAGGTAATATTTAACTTATTTAGCATATTATTAAACCATGCATATAAAATATTATGAATATAAATTAATCATCTTTTTATTTTCATTAACACATATTGTTAATCATATAACTTTCAGGATTAATTTAATGGTGTAAAATTAAAATTTGAAGTATGTTCTCTTCTAATTTTAGAATTGAAATTTACGAAATGAATCAATTTTTTTAGATGAGTTAATGATACTTTAGTGGACGGTGGGCTTAATTTTCCAGATTACTCCATTCTTCCCGTTCCAAATTTAACCAGTTGACTTTATTTTGAGGTTCTATGCATGTTTTCATGACTAAGCATGCAGCTCTGCCTCCATATATATAAATAAAAATAATAACTAAAAAAGGTGATATGTGAACGTAATTGTTATAATATTAATTCTTTATTGAAAACGAGATTTGAATATCAAAAAATAAGATATACTATCACAGCAAAATTATTTGACAGGTTTTCAAATTTCGTCGATTTTATTTAATGGTTCGTTCTTATTCATTTTTTTTTTTTTTTGTGGTTTTCTACATCTCATGTTGTGGTTGCTTCTTAATGTTGTAGCTGGTATATTATTTGTGGTTTCTTAGTTTTGTTTCTGCTATTTTATATGTGTTGAATTAGAGTTTTTGCATGTTAGATTTGTTTAGCCGCCTTTTGTGATTTAATTTATATGTTTTGTGTGTAATTATTTTCAGCCCTCAAATTGTCTGTGAATGCAAAACTACAATCAATTTAAAACATATATATAATGGATATGTGTGTTGGTTTTTTGACGATCTTATGTACGTATGTATGCAAGTGCATGTTTTCTTTTACTAAGCATCGTGTCCACTCAAAAAATAATTGAAAAAATGTTAATTACATTTATTAAGTAGCATATTAAAGCATTTCAAATAAATTAAAACATAAAATTGATGGAAAATTAAAATAAAAATTGTATAATCTTACTTGTAATGTATATTAGTTATTGATGGTAAATAAATTAAAATATAAATTTTAGTCATCATTAGAAAATATATGCTCACATAATCATGCTAATTGAAAATTTGAATTGTATCATTCATTCAATGTTCTTGCAACCTTTCACTCGAAAAAAAAGCATTGCAAGCGGCAACATACAACAATTTGAATAAAAAATTAATAATAACTAAAATATATTATATTCTTTATTTTTATATTTATAAATTATTAATACTTAATTAAATATTTAATATTTAAAAAAAATTAATATTAAATTTATGATGAATCATTATCTTATACATTTTGCTAAAAAAAAAAAAATCTAATCAAATTGGTCCACATATAACCATAACACCATCATTTATCTACGATTATTGGGCTTAATCTTGGGCCACTAGCCTACTCACAACCTCAACTCGCAGACTATCTAATTAATTGGATTAATTGCATTGACCAATTATTTATTGGAAAAATGATAAAATAATTCACAAAATTAATAATAATTTTAATTAATTCTGTACAGAAAAAAATATATAATTTTGTACAAAAAAAAATTGTAACCAATTTATAAATATAATTATTTTTTTAAAACCAATATACAAATGCCCCTTATTTATTTATGTTTTATAGTATGCATGAACATTAAACATGTTGTGATTATTTATTACTACCTAATAGGTAAATAATTTAGGCCCAGGTAAAATGGACCCAAAACTATTTTAAGGTGCGCATACCTAAAAATAAAATTATTTGTAACAATACATTAAATGACTAATATGCCCTGATAAACCTAATTACACATCCACCACTTTTATTCATCAAAATTTTAATAGTTTTTCTCACTAAAAGAGAAAATAAAAACATGAGTTTAAAGAAAATTGAAGAAATTAAAGTATGGAGTGCATAACCTCACATCATGTGGCTACAAAGATATGACCAATTTGTGTGAAGAAAACATACATTGAATACATAAAGTTTAAGCAGTTGAAGCATTCTTTCCTATTTCTTTTTTGTTATTTCTTGATTATTATTGTTGGTCACTATTCTACCGGCCACATAAATTTTATCACCAGAAACAAACATCAACAATATGTAGGAATTTATTGGCGATGATAAAAATCTGAAAATTGCGTATATTAGTACTCCTATGTATTGCCTTGCAATTTTTAAATATCATGCATGCGCCTGAAATGTGATTCTAATTTCTTAATTATGTGATGAGACAATTTAAACTAGTATGAGTCAAAATAAATAAAGAATGAATTTAAAAAATAATCTATAAAAGTGTAGAGAAATTGCTGCTAGATTAAAGTTAACAAAGAGGCCACAACAGTGTATATAGAGGTTGGTAATGGTAATACATACCGTGTCCCTGGCCTCATGAGTTAATGGACCTACAAACACAATTAGTACCTGAACTAACATGCAGCAGCAGCAGCAGCATCATCATCAATTAGCGTACACACACAAATAAATGGGAGTTGTATATTTCCATAATTACTAAGAGAATCATGGCGGCCCAGTGCCAGCTTCTCTACTCTTCTTAGCTATCTTACTCAACTGGAAAACAGGATGGCGGCATAGCTTTTGCATGCCCTTTCGCAGACTTAGCCTATTCAGTATCCCCTCTGCTTCCATGTATTCATATTCATCTCTAAAAGTATGCCCTAATGTCCTCCTTTTTCTCATAACACCAGGGGCCCCCATACTCTCTCCCACATCACTCTTACTCCTAATCTCCTCCTCTAAAGTCGAGCTCCTCAGGAGGTTATTGCCCTCCCTACAACATTCAATTGTATTTGGTGTCGTGACAGCCAGTTGTTGTCTTTCACGGTGTGTTTTCACGATGAGCGTCTTAAGAAAGTTCATGACTTGGACAGCATGGATCAATGCTGTTAGCGGATCAGCCATCTGCATTAATTAATTAATTAATTGAAATGATGACGATGATGATTGATGAATTGAAGTTGAAAGTGAGGATGTAGAGAGGACCTGAGTCATGTTGGGTGCAAAGACCATGGCAATGTTTCTGGCGTTCATCTTGTTGTAATGTTCATGCTCCACCACATCAACCATTAGATTGATTGCCCAGTCTAGTAATGCAGCTTCTGTTGGAGGAAGCTGCAGCTTTATAAGTTCAGTGCAGTCTTCTTCGGTGTTGCAATGCATAACTTGTTCTGGTGTTAAGCAATCAAGAATACCAGATGGAAGTTCTCTGAACCACGCCTGATCATATAAATATAAATTGCAACATCATCACTACGTATATATTTATGCAGAGTACTGGTACAACCTAAGTAACTAATTAAGTTGGCAAGAATCAATAAGAAAACAAGACGATTGTATTTTGTAAGCGAGCAAATAAGCCTTGATGCTAAAACTAGATACATGTTAATTAATTCACATATGCATCCATTGCTATTCCATTCTAATTCAACCAAGTCACCTTTATCAAGCCTGATAAGCAGTGTACATCAATTCCATGTGGAACTACTCCTTTATCCAGCTGCTTCCTAACATTTTCGTCTTGACCATTCTCAGCATTTATTCGGAAAATTCCTTCTGCCTTAGTGCATGAACCAATTAATTCTTACATGACAGGACAGGACAGGACAGGAGGGTAAACAAACGTGTAAGTATAGGAATAAAAAAGAAAAGATTTACTTGAAGGCCGCCCTCTGAATACAAGCGGCTTTGCATCCTGAGAAGAATTGTGGGTACGCTGTTTCCCCTCTCGTCATAGGAACACTGCATTGACTGTGCAGAAACTCCAAAAACACTAGCACTGTGAACATCAATACCACAAAACAAAATAACTATCCACAAAACAAGAAGAAGATGCACCCAAATTCATTCTTTGTCACAAAAACACTACCATCATCTCATTACATAACTAGTCACTCAAATTCGAAGATTGTTAATAAAGAAAGAAATAAGTCCTGATCCAATTCAAACCACCAGAAATGATAATTGATGGCTAAACAATTGGGAAAACAGATGATCATTCTGCATATATAAATCAGCTGCCAACAGATTTGAATACTATATTAGTATTGTGGAACATACACCATTCATAAAATGCAACGCAACGCAACCATTTCATTCAATTAATTATCTTATATATTCTGAACAAACAAACAATTATATATCAATTATGGTCCCCATCTTAAATTGGCCGTTAAACTCCATGGAAGAAAAAAAGAAGAAAGAATTAAATCAGCATCAATTATCATATGCATGCATGTGAATTGGTAGCTGTAAGAATCAATCAATCAAATTGTGGATATTCGAACAAGTAATTAAGCAAATTGAAGAAAAGGACCTGGCGCTGGGGGGTTTAGGAGGGACATCGGGCTGGAGCTCGGGTGGAAGGCCGAGAAAGCCATTAAAGCGGTCGAAGGTGACGTGGGAGACGTGGCGGACGTCGGTTGGCCAGCCAATGTCCACGTCCGATGCGACGTCGTCAGCCTCAACAGAGCACGTGACCAGCGACCTCCGCAACGCCGCCGCCACTATCGCCAGCACCGAAAACTGGGGCTGACTGATTTTAGCACGGTTGGCGGGGCTTATGAAAGGCGGATTCTCGGAATCTACATCAGAGTTAAAGTCCTCGAAATACCCATCTTCATCCTCCTCCTCTTCCTCTTCCTCTTCCTCTTCCTCTTCGTCGTAAAGGGTGGGGGAAGGCGGCATTGGCGTTGAGCGAGTGCAAGAACTGGATCGGAATAGGAGGGCCATATTCAACACTTGCATATATATATATATATAAACGCGTAGAATTTATTTGGGATTGGGATTGGGATTGGGATGATGATGAAGAAAAGGCATTTACAAAATTAATTAAGGCAGGATTTAGTAATTAATGTGGTGGATAGTATGAAATTGATATGATTGTGGCCTGGCTGGGACTAGGAGGGTGTTTTCAGTACATTTCTAAAACAAAACTAAAAATATAGGGTGATGACAAATACTAATAAATTGCTATGAGTAGAGTAGTAGTATTTACTAATGTATCTACTTCTTTCTTCTTCTTCTTCTCCCAACCAAATCAAACGAAACCATTGTTACTGAGTCAGTCACGGGGAGCGACACAAACAAAACAGATGAACAAGCAGTCTGTTCATTTGGAAGTTTCTTTCTTATGTTCAAATCATCCATCCGACTTTCCCATATTTCCTGCTCTGCTAGCTGTAATTTTAACATATCAATAATAATTTTCATCTCAATTTGACTAAAATACCCCTTCACTTCCTACATATATTTATTTTATAGAATATTAATAATTTGGAAGTTGAGTATGCAAAAATTAAAACATCACTTCCTACATTGCAATTTGTGAGATGATATATATATAAATCATGCTTTAACAAATTAATTTCTGTCTAAATATATCTTGCATGCTAGTGTAAAATCATGTAGTAATTTCTTTATATATATATATGTTTTCATTTTATAAATTAATTCATGTGTGGAATTTAACTTAATTTGCTTGAATCCATGAACCATTGAACTAAATTATTTCACTACTGAATATATATATATATATATGATATAGTACTTCTAATTATATATATGCATGGAAGATAGACAATTAAACCTTGGTTTTTAATTTATTTTGAGCGCGGCACTTTCTAATGCCACCGTACGTGTTATCAGATTAATATAAATAAAATCTTCAATACAACATATCTCTAAAATCCGAATTTAATGGTGCAATAATCATAAACAAATTCTTTTTTTTATTTTATTCAGACAGGACTATGCAATAACTGTAATTATAAAAGGGTCGTGCATGGTCACCGATTTAGTAGGAGATTCAATCTAATGGCACATATATACCTGTGAACCCGGTATACACGCTGGAACGATTCTTTTACAAAAATAAGACTCCAAAGATGAGAGTACTAATTAAAACGCTTCTAACTTGAGATCGATTTTAATGAAAAAGTAACAATTGATTTTTTTTAATTTTCACAAATGGATCAAACAATGAAATATAAAATATAAAAATTAGGGATCAAGCTGTAAACTCTTAATTATATATGTTTGGTATATTTCGTTTACAAAACAACTCAATTTTACTCTACTCCCTATATATTAGATAGCTTTCAAAATAGAAGTAGCAAGACTGTATTTGGAATGCTCATCGGGTTTTTACAAAATTTGTTAAATTTTCTTCTTTTGGTGAATTAGATTCATAATTAAAAACGTATGGGCTTTTGCAACTTGCTGATCGATCATGGAAATAATTAAGCAGAAAGGGCTGCCACAAAATATAATAATTAGTTACTTAATAAATAATTACTCAAAACAACACACTATATATTGTGTACAAATGGTAGCAGATAATTAATTATCATAATTAACTGGCTCTGCCAGAGACTACTGATTCCCCTTCCACGTGAAGATATATAAAAGAAAGTTAATTTTAATTATTAATTTAATAAAACTATAAAATATATCTCATGGTGCATGGTTGCTTCCTCACCAAGAATTATGACTCCGTTTAATTTATTCTCCCATCGTCCCTTTTGAAATAAACTATAATAATCCTTATTCATAAGCTAAGCTAATTCTATTATGAAAAGAAAATTATATAAAAGGAATATAACAAAAAAATATATATATATATATGCACATATGTGAAGGAATTGAATCATTATTATCATTATTATTATTATTATTATTATTATTATTATTATTATTATTATTAT
>JAPKLY010000022.1:2149097-2242860 GCA_026898435.1 Prunella vulgaris | reverse complement strand
ATTATTATTATTATTATTATTATTATTATTATTATTATTATTATTATGATTAAAGTGTACGTGAATAGTGAAGAGTATAATAAGAGAGGAAATAAAAAACAGAAAGAAAAAAACAAAATAGAGAAACATGTTAGTTTTGGTGGCATGACAAGTACCAATGCGAACAGACAATTAATTTGCAAAAACAAAGTGAGGGTTGGTTTCTTAAATTTTATTATTTAATTAATTAATTTTTGTGACAGCATTGCAAGAGAAGGGTCCCCAGCAGCAGCTAGACAAAGACAAATATCGATCTATCCATATGTCTCTCTTTTTTTCAATAATTTTAATACTGAAACACACATCATCAGCCATACCATATATATATATATGCTAATGCATGAAATGACTTCTTTTACTACTCCATATATATTAACTTCTTGGTAAAAAGATGAAGCTGCAGGAGCATTTGTTGAATTATGAAAAATTATATATAGTACATGTGAGTTATATTCATCTCCAAATATATATATATATATATATATATTGTATGGAGGGAGACTAGCTAGTTTATAAACTAGTGGCCCATACTCCTATCACCAATTAATTTTAGGATACATCTTCTTTAGAAACTTGACCAACTCTCTGACGCACTCACATAAATTTCTAATCAATTACAAATATACATGCATGATTACAAACATTATTTGTACATGATTCTCTACTTTTATATACTCAGAAAGAAAAAAAAAAAGAAAAAAAGTAAAATACCACAACGTAAATATAATTGTACCATGGAAACAACATGAGGGAAGCAAGCGGTTGAGACTTAAAGGTGACACTACTTTTGTGAACTTCACCACATTGATAAATTTTCATTCAAAAATTAAATTTGAGGTGCAACAAATTAAATAAATAATTAATGTAATCAGTAGAATAAGTGTGCACTCACTGACCAAAGTAGCTGACACCTTAATGCATCAATTTAAGGTGTGATTAATTCATTTCTCAAATGTAGCATCTTTGCAGCTTTGCATGCACCCAATCTGGTAATTAATATGTATCGCTCACTTCACCTAAATATATATAGGCAAATAATGCTTTGTTTTGTAACACTACAAAATGTTTCCAACCATTTTTTTTCATTCTAAAATAGTTATTAAAACCCAACTTTAAAAAAAAAAAAAACAATTCTAAATTTGCAAACAGTACCCCTAGTATGCTACTAAAAAATCATGGTGTGCATTTTTGACACGATCTCAAAATATATAATTTTTTTTCCTAAATTACACATGCCAATTTTTGTTTTATTTAATGAAATAAATTCAACTTTGCTAAGCTGCCCAACCCCACCCACAAACACACAATTTGTGGTCACATATATATATGCTCACATCACATGAGTGCACATGGGATGTTCCTTTCATCCTCTTCACCTTAGTTCTGCCACCTCACTCACAACCATGAATATATATATATATATATATATATGCTCTTAATTAATTCCATTTACATGTATTATATATTCTGTTTCACTCATGAGGCATCCAATTAATTTATTCACCCACACTCATAAACAAATTATTGAATCGTGGAACCACTGCTTCACCTCATCCATCATATCAAATTTTTTTAGCCTTTAAAAATAGTAATCCAATTTGATGGACTTTTAGAATTGCAGCCTAATTTTAAATATAAGCATAGATGAAATGACACCTGCTAAGACCAACTCAGTCCTCGATGCCTAGACCAAATCGTCTAGAAAAATTTGTCAATATATTTGATACTGGTCTTAGTATCGCCTAAGAAGTTATTACTATTTTTTCAAAAATTCCTAAAAATTAAAATATGGAAACTAAACTACTAAATTACTTAAAAAATTTAAAATCAATTGGAATACTTCATAATTTATTCGTACTATGTATTTTGCTATTTTTGTATTTCATTTAGAAGTTGGACAATGTCGTATTATCATAGTTTTTAATGTTTTGTTGACTTGTTATATTTTGTGACAAATATATTTTGTTATTAACTATGCTTTAAATTTATAATTTATTGTATAATATACATTTTTATGAATATATATTTAGAAAAAAAATTAATATTATTAAAAAAATAAAAAAATATTAAATCCGCCTAGATATTTTAGACACTTAGCGGCACTCGACCGTCAAGCGTCATTTGCACTCTTATCTGACTTATTGTATTATATTTATATGTCAGAAATTAGAAAATTTTCTAACTTAAGTATTGTCTATAGAAATAATCAACTTTTTATGAATTGAGTCAATAAATTTGATTATTTTTTTTATATATTTTCTTCATAATTGTAGATAAATTTCTAACCAAAATAATCTTGATCGAGTTTATATATGTATATATATCCCATCTTCTATTTCTTTTTTATTAATCATATAATCTGTAATTTTTCTTAACTTAATTACTCATCTGATCATATATATATCAATATGATCCTGCATCGGCAGTTAAGTTGGGTAGCAAGGCGGTGACCACTGACCTGAGCCAAAATTCAAGTAAAAAAAAATTAACATTTTCTACCGGGCCAGCCATGGCCACCGGGACAGGCCCGGCCTGAGCCCAAATAGGCCCGGTTCTTTTCGTGCCACTATTTTTTAGGTCCGTCCTGTCCTTTAGCCCGGGTTTTTCGGATCAGACCGTCGGGTCGGACCCGTTTTGGCAGCTCTATACCAAGCTATTAATATTGGAAGCCATTCCCAATTTATGGGTACATGAAAGTTGAATGGTGGTTGTGTCTATTCATACGACGACTTACGCGTGGAATTCTGTCCATGAGGATGGATGGCAAACAACAAAAACTCAATATTTAACTCGATCGATAATATAAAATATCATGACGTCGTTAAATATTTAATTATTAATTCTTGCATGATCAATTTTAATAATATAGATTTTTATACGATTTGAAATGGAGTAGAATTTAAGACAGATAAAAGTCCATAATATATAAAATAAATCATACATTATTTAAGGAATTTTTTGGTGAATGAATATTAATTAAGAAGATCAAAATAAGAAGGGAGGTATTTTTTCCTTTTTGGGTTTAGGAATTGTAAGCAGAACCAAATCATGTTTTTGGCTTTTTATGGGAAAATATTGTGTCAGTAAATTTGACCGTAAAACTTATGTTAAAAGCATTATTGTTTTATTAATTAAAAGTTATTAATTAATTAATTTTACTTAAAGAGTACTATTAATTATTTTATAAAAGAATATTAATTGCTCTACTAAAAAGTAGTAATATATAATCACAAATCAATTTCACACTATACACGTACGCTTGTTTTTAATTAGAGTTTCACACTCAAACCAAATAAAATTAAAACGTGATAGCTAGACAAATTTGTATGATGGAGACCATGCATGCATGCATCACACAAAAAAAATTAGTAAGATGAACTGATGGAGCCTTATATGAATCGAATGTAGTCCTATATATATATCTCACCAAATAAAATTAATTCCTGAATACTCATCTTAGGCTCAATCAAAATCACCTCAACAAAATATTAATTTATAACCACCACAATTAATTAATATTTAATATGCGCCTTGCCTAAATCTACCAATGTCACATAAAAATCGATACAACCAAAACGATGTTGAAAATGAAATTGGAAAATGGAACTCCTAAAACGAGTATTGACACGTGTGTACGTATATATATACATATATCATAGATTTCATAAATTTATATATTTATTAACTATTTTAATTATATATGTGTATATTTTCATGATAATAGGTTCAAATTCATAACAAAATACAAAATCCAATTTGCAATGATTTATTAATGTTGAGCTTAATTATATATGTTTCGCTCTCCAAACTAAAATATAGAATTACGTATAATCATGTGAGTAGCATAGCATCTCTTTTCAATATGAATATTTTTCACTTTAATTTCTGTTCATTCTTCAAAAGAATAAGTGGAGATTATGTATGTAATTAAATTATACTCCATAATTTTAAAAGATATATGTGAAAAAAATGTATCATTTTAATGCAATTTGAAAAATAGTGTAGTGATACCATTTTTATTAACAAGTGATTGTTTGAAATTGTCTTATACAAATTTTTAGTGAAAATTATAAAATGGTTCACTTTATTACAAATTAATTTTGTGAAAAAAAAAACATACTTATATGCTGAAAAAAATATTTTTATACAAATATTATTAACTAATTTATAAATATAGTGACTTTTCTGAACCAATATATAAATCACCCAAATTTTTAACATGTAAATGCATAGATAATAGACAAATAATTAAGAACGGTAGAGACAATATTGCGGATCAATTGTACAAAGAATTAATCACATGATCTTAATTACATTTAAATACACAATATTCCTTCTGTCTTCTCTTAAATTTTATGTTGAATGCACATATTTTAATAAAAAAAAAATTATTAATTTTTTAATTAATCAATGAATGAAAAATATTTTAAAATATATAGCTACTACACTTAATTCTCCCGCAAACACTCACAATGATGAATGCCTCTAACAGAAAGTTGTCCCCAGATCCATCATTTCCTACCCTATTAATTATCCTTGTAATTATGATTATGATGGTGATGTTGCGGGTTACTTTATAAATAAATAAGTAATTAATTACCACTACTGTTTTTAAAAAAAATATTAGTCAGGTTAATTGCTAATTAAAAAAAAATACAATCTTTATCAATTACTACCTATCCTTTTTTTTTCCCAATTCAATACACCATCTTTCTAAATTTTATAACAAAAAATTAATTATATATTTTTCAACAGACTAGATGCAAATAAATAAAATCTTCTAAAAAATGAAACAACATATTTAAAAATCTTTTTAAGTTATATTCCAAAAGTAAAAAATGTGGCATTATTTTATTTCTAAAAACACAACTTTATTTATTAACATCTATGTGGATTTTATTTGGAATAGCCAGCAGCCATATCATTTAATTATTGCCTGATAATTATCAGGTGCGTAGAGTTGCAAAACTTTAAAAAGTAATGTACTAAATTATAAAGAAAATAAATGACAGGTTACAATTGATAAAATTATAAAATTTATGATTTTTTCACAATTAACTATATTATATAATATCGGAAACTTTGATTTTTTTAATGAGGTAGTACAAAGGCTTGACGCATGGAAGCACAATACTACACACAAAAGTCTATTAATTATGGGTATAAATATTATTTCAAATGTGATTTAACTTCATTATTTCAATCTAATGTATACGGGAAGAATAATAATTAGCATGCAAAAGAGAATAATCCAATATTTAAAATCAACAATCGAACTCAATTAATATCCCCCAGTCTACTAATTTTATACTCACTTTCATTTTTAATTTGTAGTCTACTTTATAAGGGAAGAAAAAATTGTGGATAGGGAAAATATAAAGAATTTACAAATAATGAAATCTTAAAACTAGGAAAGTAAATTAATCGCAATAATTAAAACAAAAGATACAATTTTCTATAAATATTAATTCTCCAATCTTTAAATAATTAATATTCCAGATCGTGATCATATATAGTAATCTCATTCTCATTAAAGTATTGAATTTATTCAATATTTATGGTATGACTTATGAGTGAATAAACTTTATCATAAATATATAGTCATGTTATTGTAATAGCATGAAAATTTCACATCACATATAAAAATTCGAGATATGTAACTAATTTATTTACACTATTACCCGGATGAAGTACAAAATTTTATCTGCAGGATGCAAAACGCATAAGAAAAGTGATACATTAATTAATTTGTGCAATATTATATAATCATTTGGAAAATCATGTAGTATTAATATTAATACCGCCAATTATCTTTGTGACGAAGATCACACTCGACTTGGCTCCGCCTCCACCAATTAATTAATTTTTAAATACCAATATAATGTTAAATATAAATAAAATAGTATATTATATATATATATATTTAATTTATTTTACGTAATAATATATGATGATTTGTTAAATTGTTCATTTTTTGTGAACATAGTAAAAAAATTTATTAATTAAACTATTTTACAAATAATATATATATGGTGGATTCTGTGATTTTGTTGTTGTTTATTTTGTATATGAGACTTGGATGAATTGATATTTATTAAATTGTGAATTTTTAATTTCTAGTTCATATATATATATTTTTTTTAAAATATTTAATTTTGAAAAATAATAGTAGGTGGGCTGGGCCGTCTGAAACGGAGTTGGTTCAGATTATATTTATGGACTATAGTATAGCCCAGTGAATGATTTGTAGCAAAATATTGAAGATAAATGATTGTAGCAAAATTCCATTATATTATTATTATTATTATGTTGTTGTTGTATATGATAAGATTAGTAGATAGTCAAAAGTTGATTTGTTAGTAAACTGCTTCCAACAGCATACATAGTAAGCCAGCCACATTGTTGAGCTACTACTGTCTTGTCTTCCTTCCATGGAAGGCCCAACGAATTTGATTATATACTAAAGCCATGATTTCACACCTAACCTAATTCATATTCCCACTATTTAATTATTAAGAATCATCATACATTTTACAAATACTTTTTAAAATAAAGTAAAAAGATATACTTTCCATTAATTTTCCTTTTCACTATGCATTCACATTTTTTATTTACAACTTCATTTATATGTATATATTAGCCTCCTTCAACTTTTAAAATATACATGATACTATAATATATAAAAAAATTCACCCTTGAACTAAAAATTGGAAAAAATACATTGGTAAGCACCTATTCATTCCAAAAAATATATTTATAATTATTATTTATTGTAAAAATCGGAAGGTGTCACTTATGTTTCATGAAAATCATCTAAAAGATAACATAGTAGTATTAGATATTTTAGGAATTTGCTTTTGCGGTCTGTAACAGAAGACTAAGCCAATTTTTAAACATGAACTTTTCATAAATTAGTTGAATTTAAAAAATCAATCTAAAATAAGTATCTTCATATATCAAAATAAATAAAAAAGGGGGAAAATATTACGTAACAGACCAAAACTTCTAAATGTAATTATGTTTAAAATATAAAAAAATTGATTTTAAAAAAATCTTCTGAATTTAGTTTGTTTTTCTAATATTATTTCAAATTATATTTTTCTATGTAGATTTTAGTTGTCTGTTTTAATAATTTTTTTTATAAAAATAACTAAATGAGAAAAGAATTTTCATATTTCGTAATCACTTATAGCTTAAAGGGTTACCTTTGATAGCTGGTAAGAGCTACTAAAAGAAAAAAGCATAATTAAAAAATTAATTTTAAAATGAATAAATTAAGAAGACTAAAATCAAAATTGACCAAATTTGAAGGACTAAAAAGTTTACTTTTACTATTATTTTTCATTTAGTTTAGGTCGGGTTTTCCAAGTCAGCCCATTTTATTGTTCAGTTTTTCCACCCAATTTTATACTCCTTATGATAAGCCCAAACTCGGTCAAAAGCTCAACCCTCCACACAAATATCAATTAATTTAGTTTAATATTTAATTTTTTGTTTTTAATATTGTATTATCTAAATACATAGTTATTTGATAGGATAAATTTCATTACATATATAGAAATTTTATTAAATAACTGGATAAATTTCATTAAATATATAAAAAATGTATTTCTATATCAATCGGTTGGATTAATGAAAATGAACTAAAATAGAAATATATAATTGGCTGAACTAATAAAAACTTTACCAATTAAAATTTAATAGACAGAACAACTCAATAAATAGGGTTTGAATGGCCTCGCCCTCTATAGAATAAAAATCATTGTTAGTTTTGTGTATTATATAGTCAGACCCATTCATCAATCAATATTAATTGGGTATATTAATTAGGTTCCAGATTGTATGTTTGGTTCGTAAGATAAAAGTATCTATCCGTAAAAAATATGCATGTTTTTTACGGATAGATATTTTTATCTTACGAACCAAACATGGTTCAATGGATAAGATAAATAACTCAAGATAGATTAGACAAGATTATAATCTAGAGATTATTATCTAGGAGTTAAATAGTATATTTGGATTGATGGATTAAGATAATTAGTAGTGCAAGATAATTCCATTTTGAATGTTTGGATTGTAAGATTAATAAAAAAAACATATGCAATTGACAATTTTGCCCTCTATATCATAAACAAAAATAAAATGAATAATGCTTCTCATTTTCAATATAAGGGGGGTATTTTAATAAAGTTAAAAACAATGGATTATTATCATACCTCTTCCTTAAGATAATATTATCTTCTATTCATAAGATAATTGAATTTTAGTTTTGGTCTTTTTATTAATCTTGGGCTTTTGTCCGTTAAACCAAACATCAAATTAGATAAGATAATTTAATTTATCTTAGCTTATCTAACGAACCAAATGAGGCCTAAGTATAATATTAATCTTGTGTTAGGGAATTATTATTTAGTCCATTAAACAAAACACACTCTTATATTATAAAATTTTCTTTCATTTTCGTAAGTTTTAGATTGTACTATCTCTGACCCACATGAATTTGCACACTTTTCTTATTTGAACGTCTCACACAAATTTGCACACTACTGAAAAAGAAAACATTAATTTGAATGCACACTCACAAACATATACATATATTTACCATATGCTACTACTTTATATATAAAACATATTTTCCTTAAAAAACGTGTCATCTTGTAGGGTGCAAATTCCTACGGGACGGAAGGAGTATTTAATTTTCATAGATTATAAAATCAAGTCGTTTGCACATCTACTATCTTTGAAGATTATATTGCTCCGTCGTCGTTGATTTATCTCTCTTCCAAATCGAGTTACCCCTGAATCTTCTCGTAACTGAGAGTGTTTGATTTCTTCTCCCAACTTGAGAGCCTTTTATTTTCTCTTCTTAGTTAGAGCTTTTACGCCTTTTCATTTTTATCTTTTTTTGTATTATCTTGTGGAGTCAATGTATTAGAATCAAACTTTTATTCAATTTCACCTCGCCCTCGTCATCCAGTGAACTGTTCACCTCGACATCCAAGATCTTGTCACCTAGTGACCCCATCACCTTGGGTCACCTCGGCCTCATCAGTCATCACCCAAGGACCTTATCACCTAGTGATCTCGTCACCTCAATCACCTCGATCTCGTCATCTAGTGATCCCATCACCTCGTCACTCAATCTTGTCACCCATTGATCCCATCACATGGTCCACGGGTTTGATTCAAGATCAAGGATCAACATCAAGAAGATATCACTTTTATGCGAAAAGATACGTAGAGATGTTAAATAGACTGACTATAACCCATTATGGTGAGACGAACATGGCTGCAAACTAAATTTTTTCGGACCTTAACGACTCTTTCTTAGCGGGTCATTAATAGTCGGGACCTAACCCTAAACCAAACGGTTTGCGGGCTAAATGGTCACTAAAGGGCTAAGAGTGAAAAAGTTGATAAAAAAATTAAATTTTAATTTAAAATATAAAGTCATAATTATAATGCGATACTATTCAAACATTGTCCATAAATATTATATCAAAATATAGTTCACAAAGTTCAAACATTAACAACTAGTTCAGAATTTAATAATTGTGTTAAAACTCTTCAATCTTGGTATTAGATCGTTTCTTGATCAATGATAATACAAATTTTTCCAAATCAGTATCATTATCTGATACATTTAAAATGTATAAATTCGTAATTACTTTTACAAAAATAAATTTTATATAAATAAAAAACCAATTACGTACTTTAATGATAATTAATTAAGTTAATAATTAATATTATTGTACGTTAAAAGATGTTGTTTATAAGTTTATTAGAGTAGTATTTAAGTAGATTACCCTCTTTCAATTTAATATAATTAAATTAATAATTAATAAAAAATAAGCGGGCTTACGGATTGGCCCACGAAATCGATGGGCTAGCCCGTTTTGCCGTGGGCTAACCATTTCGGGCTAAAAAAAATCTGATTTTAAATGGATCACTATATACTTGCATCTAACCCTGAAATTTTAAGATTATTGGACCGGCGCGCCAGCTTGTGGCCCGTTTAACATACGTAAAGACATGTGTACTAATTGTGATAAAATGGGTGCATTAATCATAAATTAGATGTAAATCAATGGTTGTAATAGAAACCCTAAATAAAGGGTTAGGATAACTTTTCTAGGTCTTTCTTGGCCACTAGGTATTGTCCTCTATAAATAAAGGACCTCACTCACTCATATTGTAAAGCAAAACTTTTATTAAATACAAGAAATATTACTCTCTAGGTTAGGGATTTTTTAAGAACACACAAAGTCCATATACTTTATTCGCATTATTTATGTTTGTATATCGTTTAAAAGCCACATATGAATACCTCTTTTTTCAACGATGAAAATAACTACAACAAAGTCTAAATGTTGAGATTGTAATAGGACCGGAAATTTCTTATGTGAGCACCATTAATAAGCTATAAAGTTGCTAATTATGTGCATGATCCAACCAGATGGGTTAGCACACCTTGTCACTGAGCTCCTCACTTGAGTGAGTAATCCAGAATCCCCTTATAGAACGAATTAAGGAAAATATAAGGTGGCTTGAAAAAAATTCTTGAAGTATTTGGGGATTTTGTGAACTAATTTCTAAGTACAAACAACTAACATTCACCCAAAAATAAAAAAATGCATAACCATATACTATTAATTTTTAGGGCGTGTGACAATTTTAAAAAAAAATTCTACAAATTGTATCCCGAAGATTGATAATTATACTCCTTGGGACACGATTGATAATTATACTCCCTTTCACATAATTATTTGTTAACACTTAAAATTTCAATTTCCTATACACTGATAATTTAATAATTTTGCACCTTTATTTATTTTTTCATATTAACCTTCTTGTAAATTTTTTTTTTAATTTGAGTGGAATTTTTTTTCACTTAATTGTTGGTAATGAGAGTATCTGTTTCATCGTATCTCGGGTGGAGACAGGAGTATTAGTATGTCTTGTTTGGTCTCGTTAACCAAATAACCTACTTGACCGAAAACCAAATTGTCTCTATCCAAATTGTATTTGCAAAAGAGACACAGAGAGTATTGTATTTTTCTATTTATTTTAATCCAAGTATATATAAGCAGCTACTGTTTATCGGGAGGAAATCCGCACTTGAGTTAGAGTTGACACACGACTGCTGCTGATGGGGCAGTGCTACGGTAAGACGATCCCCACCGCTGATAACGATGGATACGCCACCACCATCATCACCACCTCCGCGTCCGCCTCCTCCGATCTCCCAACCCAGCCGCCGCCCCCCAACGGCATCAAGAACACTCCTGCAAGATCCTCTGCCGCTAATAGCCCCTGGCCCAGTCCCTACCCCTTCGGCGGCGGAACCCCCGCTGGCGTCTCCCCTTCTCCCGCTAGGTCCACGCCCATGAGATTTTTCAAGAAGCCATTCCCTCCACCCTCTCCGGCCAAGCATATCAGGGCCTCCCTCAGAAAGTTGGGGCTAAAGAAGAAGTCGCCTCGGGAGGGCTCCATTCCAGAGGATGCCGCTGCTGCCGCCGTAGAAGTCACAGAACAGCAGCAGGAGCTAGATAAGAATTTTGGGTATAATAAGAATTTTGGGGCAAAGTATGAACTGGGCAAGGAGGTGGGTCGAGGGCATTTTGGTCATACTTGCTCTGCAAAAGGCCGCAAGGGCGAGCTCAAAGACTTGCCTCTTGCCATCAAAATCATCTCCAAAGCCAAGGTCCCTTTTTTACTTGTCAAACATTGATCTCTTTTTTCTTAGCAGCATACCTTAATTTTGTTTGAATAGTTAATTATGTAAATGTGCTACACAATCATAATAATAAATCATTAAGTTGATACTCAGATATTGATTGCAATTATAATCTACACAGACTTAGGCTGCATATGCGTTTTTTAAATTAGTTCTGGAGAAATATGTTACTACATTGTGGCTATTGGAGGATAAATCGTTATGAGTTCAAGACTTTCACTTTGCCTGAGTCTATAATCCTTGTAGTTTTGTAAAATATTTTTATTACGTGTTTCGCATTTTTGGCTTTGGTCGCCACGTGGTTGTACAAATTGAGGTGGGAGTTCTAACACAACTAGTACATGCCTAAACAGTCTAAGATTGATATCTTAGCTAGTTAGCTGACAATAAATGGTATGATTGATCAAAGATGGAAATATTTTGTTCTGGAAGTGTGTCGGAATGGGTGACAAAAATTGAAAGAATGTATCTGCTCAGATAGAATGGTTTTTGTTTAATGCAGAATAACTGAGCTAGTTTAAGAATATGTGAAGATTGGAATAGAAATGGAGCTAGGAATCTTAATATCTGAAGATTGGAACAGAGGAACTGTTGAGGCAAGGGGAGGGAGGGATTCCAGATTCTTATTCTACCATGAACATTATTTGTTATAATCAATTATATGGGCTTGGCTTATTTGTTGTTAACACAATGATTTCTTGATTTGATGATTCTTTTTTTTTTTTTTCTGGCCGGAGAAGTTATATCATATAATGTATAATGGTTACCTACAAAGATTTTTATTCCTATTCTGCAGTGAATATGGTTGTCATGTGTAAAGATTCCAACTTTTGGAGTGTTAAATGAAATGAAAAGAATTGTAGAACATCATAACTCATACATCTTATGCAAATTGTTAATACATCTCACATTCCTCTTTTCCTTCTTATATATGAATCTATGTTTTATGATAACATGAACTGGTTATATAGCTGAGCGAGCTTCTTTGGCAGATGACGACTGCAATATCTATTGAAGATGTTCGCAGGGAAGTGAAAATTTTGAAAGCTCTTTCGGGCCATAGGCATCTAGTTAGATTTTATGATGCTTGTGAGGATGCCAATAATGTATACATAATAATGGAGTACGTATTCCCAATTCCGCTATGCTTCTTCTAACACACCTGTTTGTATACATACTTGAATCATTGTTGAAAGCATGCAAAATTTTCTCTTCTTTTTTCCCTTGTTCTTTGCTAGAAAAATTGTCGTACTTTCTTGAACGAGTTTTGCAAAATTAAAAAAAAAAGTTTCTAATATAAACTGTATGTTCAAACGATTTTATTTCTTTTATGTTATTTTGTAATTTCGCCCTACTATTTAAATAACAATGTATTTAATTTTCTTATAATTTTATTAAAAATTAGTTTTTGAAATTATTTTGCTCTAAGTTAATTGGGAAGAAATATATTTCAGTGGGAATGTTAGGGAATTATTCTTTTAAAGTTGGTTGAAATGAAATTGAATACATAAGAAAGAAATTGCTCTGCACCAAAATGGTACGACTATTAACTCCATTATAGTGAGCTGAATGGCACTGACTATTAACTCCATTATAATGAGCTGAATGGCACTGAA
Source organism: Prunella vulgaris (assembly GCA_026898435.1). Taxonomy (NCBI): domain Eukaryota; kingdom Viridiplantae; phylum Streptophyta; class Magnoliopsida; order Lamiales; family Lamiaceae; genus Prunella; species Prunella vulgaris. The sequence goes on along the minus strand of JAPKLY010000022.1, from coordinate 2,229,468 downwards.
GTCCTCTTGGGAGTGTCATAGGACATGATAGCCATGCTACCTGGAGCTTCTTTTCCTAATACCAGCTGCAGTGTTATATATTCACCAAATTCAATCATTCTCTCGAGTTTGACATACTATTTTTGTCAAATGGGTTAGGTTTTTTATAATCTTTTGTCAAATGGACTTATGGTCTGTTTTCAATGTTATGAATTTGTATAAAGAAATCTCACTACGAGAAATACATTGAAGTTTGATGACTTTATTTTACACTAGAAAAGTTAGAGAAGACCAATTAAATAATTGAAACAATTTCAGAACTTGCATCATATATTCATATTTAAAAGTGGGAGGTGAGTGTCCTTAAGCCTGCTACTTGATTCGTGTTGTAAGTCTTCAAATGACTCGAGTATATAATTGTGATATATTTAACTCTTTATTTCTTGTAGGTTGTGTGAAGGTGGAGAACTGCTGGACAGAATACTATCAAAGTAAGTGCGAATGCAGTTCCTTATTATTCAGTCGTGCAATATATTAGAGGCAAGAGAGAGAGAGAGATGGAAGCAAAAAATGCTTTTCTTTTCTCTCTCTCTCTCTCTCTCTCTCTCTATATATATATATATAATTTAATCTATCCGTTTGATGGATGCATCAAACACTTATAATGGTTTAATCATTTCAGAGGCGGTAGATATACAGAGGAGGAAGCAAAACTTATAATTGTTCAAATTCTTAGTGTCGTTTCGTTTTGTCATCTTCAAGGTGTTGTCCACCGGGACCTAAAACCTGAGGTATGCATGAAGTTTTTTTTTTTCTTTTTTCTCAACCAGTTATCTATATTTCTTGAATGATGAATTAGACTTTCCATCCTTGATATTGTTGCTAATACCAATCCACAGAATTTCTTATTCACCTCTAGAAGTGAAGATGCAGATATGAAGCTTATTGATTTTGGTCTTTCTGACTTCATCAGGCCAGGTATCTATTTTGGAGCTGGAGTATATCTGCCTTTTTTCCCCTATGTCTTATGTTTTTTCCTAAACAGAGAACTGCAATTACTCAATCTTGTTCTAACCATGGGAGATATTTCTTCCACTAGAACAGAGGTCGGGCATGGTTGTATGGTGAAAAGTTAAATGCTGAACAGAATTAAATTGCAGTTCTTGTTTATATGCCAATTCACTTGCCTCATATATCCTTGAATTGTGTGAAGTTGCAGTTATTGATAATGTTTTTTCGAATTGCTATATAACAAGACATAATGTATATGCTGGCCGCTTTTGTTGGTGTCTTCATGTGGATTTAAGTACTTGTGTGGAAAATTCCATTTAAGTGCATGTGATTTGAATTTTGAAACTAATTCCAGTTATTTGTTTTCTGTTTAATTATTTTTTCCTTTCTTTATTCCAAAAAAGTTTGAGTAAGTCACTTTTGCACCGTGCAACTCACGTGCATTTTTATAAAATTACACAAAATACTACTGAAAAGTCACACATGTTATTATTGAAAAGTGCACTTTCTAAAGTTCATTTTTCAGTAATAACACGTGTGACTTTTCAGTAATAAATGGCGTAACTTTTAAAAATACACTTGAGTTGCACGGTGCACAAGGTGCATACAAGACTAAGGCAAAAAGTTTGTCAAATCGTTGGAGTTAGATCTGTGAACGGTTAGTCTGCAAGTGATGTTAAAATTTCATTGCTTAAGCCTTAACGTGTGGATATCCCTAGGGATGGTCTCTTGTTGCTATGTGTGCTTATAGTACAATCATGGTGTAGCATCTCACAGTGGGCATTCTCCTGCTGAATGTGATCATCTTGTGTGCGCAGATGAAAGACTAAATGATATAGTGGGAAGTGCTTACTATGTGGCACCTGAAGTTCTCCATAGATCTTACAGTGTGGAGGGTGATATCTGGAGTATTGGTGTGATCACATATATTTTGCTATGTGGAAGCAGACCCTTCTGGGCAAGAACAGAGTCGGGCATATTTCGTGCAGTTCTGAGAGCTGATCCCAACTTTGAGGACATGCCTTGGCCATCTGTGTCTCCTCAGGCCAAGGACTTTGTAAGACGACTCTTAAACAAGGATTACCGCAAAAGGATGACAGCTGCTCAAGCTTTGAGTTAGTAACCAGCTCTATTTGTTACTCTTAAACTTTCTCTTATTAGCCTGTACTATAATTTAGAATTGCCTGCAGCAAGAATGTTTAGCAAAGTTGTTGCTAAGCCTCTTCTATTTTGTACAATGTACTGACATATCTTGCTAATACATACAGCTCATCCGTGGTTGCGAAGTGAGAGCCATCCTATTCCATTAGACATACTGGTCTATAAGTTGGTGAAGTCATATCTACATGCTACTCCATTTAAACGTGCAGCGTTAAAGGTATGTTCATTTTAACTACTGGTTATTATTTGCCTCCCTTGGTATTATTCAATCGATCCATAAGCTTTCTTCATATGTAATGAGAAACTTGATGTCATTTTTTCATGGAAAGAAAAAATGGGGCAGTTACAAAAAGGGACAGTTTTTTAAGTTTATTACAAAGAGGGGCAAGTGTGCAATTTTTAATATTTGCACATTTATTCTGAGTGTGCTTTTGGATGTGCATTTTTTATAATTTTTGCACACTTGCCCCTCTTTGCAATTTAAAGAGAAAGTGTGTCCTTCTTTGTTTTTTTCTCAGAAAAAATTGATGAGCAATATGCAGGCATGCATGCTTCATATGTTATACGTACTATGAGTATAGTCTAGTTTTCGTGATCAGGTCATCGTTATATTTTTGTAATATTTTCTAGCTTGGGAATTAAGAATTGGAGCCACATATCTAACAATTATATTGATATTATTATGTATGGTGAAAGGCTCTTTCGAAAGCACTGAGTGATGATGAGTTGGTGTATCTTAGAGCACAATTCATGCTTCTGGAGCCTAGTGAGGATGGACGAGTATCTCTTGAGAACTTCAGGAAGGTTGTCAATCTCCCTGTGGTGTGCTGTATTTCTTTTATTATAATTGCAAAATCAACATGTACAACAAAGTGATAATGCTAGCTATCGATTAGTCATCCTCTAAACTGTTTACTATGTGACTGGAGATAGATTTGATGAAGATGTGATCCTGTTTTTGCATTTGGTGGTTGGTTTTTGTGTTTGAGTAAGAATGTGATGGGTTTGCAGGCTCTTGCACGGAATGCTACTGATGCGATGAAGGTGTCCAGGGTGCCAGACATCCTACACGCGGTGGGTGATGAAATTAATCATGTTGATGATATTGTTTAAACTAAGTGACTAACTTGGATTGAATTGGATTGGGTCAGATGGCACCATTGTCTTATAGAAAGATGGACTTAGAGGAGTTCTGTGCAGCTGCTATAAGCACGTACCAACTAGAAGCCCTTGAAACCTGGGAGCAAATAGCTTCCACTGCTTTCCAGCATTTTGAGGAGGAGGGTAACCGGGTAATATCAGTGGAGGAATTGGCTCGGGTAAGTCTGTGAAACGAAATATGGGCTTTCATTGTAATGTATGTATGTAAGTATGGTGATGATGTTGGATGTGTGCAGGAGTTAAACGTGGGGGCTACTGCTCATTCTATGCTGAGAGATTGGTTGAGGAGAGATGGAAAGCTGAGTCTAATGGGATATACCAAATTTTTGCATGGCTTGACGCTACGTAGCTCCAACGCCAGACATCACTAGTTCCCTTGTTGACTGTATTAGTTTTCGACTCTTATATAATGGACTCACAACAACTACAACAAGAACTACATTAATTTATCAACCATTCTTGTCCTATTCAATTCTGGAGGACAAGAATCTAATCTCTCCTCCCCTCTCCTCTCCTCGTCTTTGGGGTAATCTCAACTTTTGCTGCATGCATAATTAGCACGCATCACTACTCCTACTCCTTTTAAATTTAATTAAATTTTGTTTCTATAGTGAAGTATTCTCGTTTTTTCACAACTTAATAATTAATTAACGTTGGGGTATGTATTTTTGTTAATTAGCTCTTGCAGCAAGCATTTTGCTTGATTTCAGAAAAATTGATTTTATGGTTTGCTAGAGAAATAAAAGTGTTGGTGGATATCAGGTTAGTCTTGCATTTTAATTTGTAAATGAAGATAGGAAGATGTTTCATTTGATGTAGTCATAATTTTCTCAAAATTTGTAGATTTGATTATTCAATATACACAAATACTACTAATATGCACTGCACACCCTTCTCTTTGCATTATGTTACACTAATCTCGCATCGGAATGCCCCTTAATTGGTCATTGAATTCGACAATGTGATGGAAGATAAATTCAAGAATTATTAACGGGGCAGGCACTGTTTTTGTCAACAATGGTGAAATTGAATTATAAAATGAGCTATTATTTTTATATATGAAGAGCTTCTCCTGTACCATAACTTGTTAAAGATCATTGCGTGATACTGTAAAATTTTGTTTACTTACTAAATTTTAAAACGAGCCAAAGTTTCAAAACTCGAGTCTGAGGGTCGAGCAGAATCTATGGCGCAACTTAAATTTATAGCTGAGATCAGTAGGCCTAGAGGATACTTCAAAAAATTCTGGGATGTTAAGAAAGACTCAGATAGAAGAAAGTGACTCGTACTCAACTTTCATAACTAAACAATAATCACATACAAAAAGAGGAAAGGAGACCCTGCAGCGTCGGAAACAGATTTGAGAGCAAATAATTGTTTTATTTAATTTGAAAATATAACATGCTATATTAACTAAAATGCGAGGGGAGGTAAATAAGCTGTTTGCAAAGTCTACTTGTTTTTTGTTTCTTCTTTGCTAAAGTAAGATATTCTAGTCATAGTCATGATATATAGCTTGTCCCAAGAAAATTCACTCTCTATCAAGATATCCAACATTAATTAACACTCTTTAAAAAATAATTTTTTAAAATGCACACTCATAAAATTAAAAAATGTATCCATGCACCACTGCTATATTTAAAAGACACATTTTTCTTAAACCGTATAAATCCCTAAAAGGATTTTGGATTGAACATAAATCTCTAATTCAGATAAGGAAACCAGTACACTTAATTTCATAGTCGAGCAAATTAAAAGGTAGACAAATTACTTTAATATTGCCAAATATGAACCAAAAAGGCTGTAATTGGTCCATGAAAACAAACAAAGTTGAATTTGGAACATTTGATGTGAGCAGCAATGGGGTAGCAAGGAAAATAACTTGGACTAGAAGAACTGCGCGTCTACTTAATCTTCTTCTTTGGCCTCAACTGCAAAGGAAAAAATCAAATAGGTTCAGCTCAATCCCAAGTATTCATCATGAAGACATCAATGAAATTAGAGACTAAAGAATCAGCAATGACCTGGTTGCTGTGTCCACACTTCTTTTTCCTGCAGTTAACAGCACGTGGATGCAGCCTAGCATAGCACCTACGATAAAGTAGTAATCACATCAACGTTAATGGTGTTCAAGCAAAGAATAAATGCGCTCTGGTTTAAATTAAAACAAAGGAACAACGGGCTTGAACAATGATTCAATTCAAAGAATAAAATCTAAATTCAAGCACTTCGCATATAATTGATCAAAACTTCCCTAAGGTTGTATTAGATGGATGTTTTGGGCCAATGAATTTTGAATCCACAACCTATATCCACTACATTTGTTTGGGAAATTTTTTCAAATTGATGGGATTTCAAATACTATCTTTTGATCCTAGTTCAAATTGGGGGAATTTTAAATACTTAGCAGAACTATATCTTTTAAAATCCATTCATTTTGAAATATCTTACATTTTAAAGTGACTATATCCAACAATAACCTAAGAGACAATTATTAACCTTCACAAAAAAAAAAAGAATCTGAACAAAAAAAGTTTGAAGTGGTAGATGGCATACAGAAGAAAGAGGTTGGAGTCAATTCACACAATGAAGAGTAAAGGACCAAAAGTGAAAAAAGAAAACCTTCAATGTTATCACTACACTGATTCTAACAAACTCTTTACCTTCTGTTCCTCTCCAAGCCTATTGTGTCTTACAAAGTTCCTATCCATCTTAAAAATCATATTGTAATGGGAACAATTCTAACAGATCAAGATGGAGATCAATAGACCTTTGTATAATCAAAATACAGAATAGAATGAATATCAAAAGATATCAACAAGTTGGTACATCATGAATACCCCCACCAAATGTAGAAAAATCTACCCTGGTTCTACACATCATACTTTCGCCAGAAAAGTAAGTAAGCTCACAACATTACACAATACCCTCCCAGGTCTTAGAATCGTATACTTCACAAATAAAATTATATCAGAATTAAAATTATGTACTTCTTATCAATATTCAATTGATGCGTAATGCCACAAGTTTTAAATAAACTTGAACGTAAAGTCTAAATGCCAGTTTCGTAATGAATTAACAGGAAACAACAACAGAGACATTGATAAAAGGAAATCTCTCTTACTTTCGGCAGATAGTCTTGTCCTGGTTGTATTTCCTTGCCAAAGCCATCAACGAAGGCTCGATGATACCTCCACGGAGCCTCAAAACCAAGTGCAATGTGGACTCTGTACAAATAACAAAATCTTAATCAACGATTGAAGTTTATAGTCAGCATAAAGCAACACGAACTCAGCATCACCTTTCTGAATATTGTAATCAGCGAGTGTGCGGCCATCTTCCAACTGCTTTCCGGCAAAAATCAAACGCTGCTGATCCGGTGGAATTCCTAAACGATGAAAAATAATTCAAAATTAAATCAAATCAAGGTAAATCTCAGACACAGGAGAAGATTGTGAAAACAGCAGATGATACCTTCCTTGTCTTGAATTTTAGCCTTGACATTGTCAATGGTATCGCTCGATTCGACCTCGAGTGTGATTGTTTTCCCGGTTAGGGTTTTGACAAAAATCTGCATTTTCTCCCAACTAAGGTGTCGCCGCTCCCACCGGTAAAATGCAAATAACAAGGCGTTTTTCTGTACTTATACGAAGCCTGCTAACCAATTAGGGTTTTTCTTAAATGGGCCGCATTAAAACATATTTAGATGGGCTTAATGGGTTTTGAAAACACTATTGGGCTTTAGTTGAATTTTTTTAAATATTATTATTTGGATGGTTAAAATTAGGGATGACAATATAGAGAGTTCAAACCCGAATCCGTCACAAACTCATTCCTTATGGGCCGGGTAAAAATTCGGTCAAACGGATCACGGGGCGGATTTGGGACGGATCCTGGTATTAGGTGGACCTGTCCAAATCCGCCCCATATATATATATATTAAATATATAAAAATTAGACTATTAATTAATATATTCATTAAAATATTAGATTAGATATGCCTATAAAGTCATGAACAAAAGTTGTACAAAGGTTCATTAATAAATTTATCATTTTAATTTTCAATAAATAATATATGTATGATTTTAAATATTTAGATTTAATGTGTTGAAACTTGAAATAGACTATTTCATGTATTTATTATTGTTTAAATCATTCAAATGCATATTGATGTTATATTTAAAATTTATGTAATAAAAATAGGCGGGTCGGAGCGAGTAAAACCCGCCGGGTTCACGAGACGAGACGGGGCGGTTCCGGGTCCAAAATTTTTCTAATGGGGCGAGTCTTGTGATAGGTCAAACCCGTCTCAGTCCCGCCCCATTACCATCCCTAATTAAAATGTTAGTTTTTAGATTGGTTACTCAGTGGCTCAATTTGGATTTTCTTTTGACTACCCTGTGTTTGAGTTTGATACTTTGATTAGGTCATTAGTATTGGACATTTCATCATTCTCACGTTTATATTTTAGTTCACTTAGCATGGCCACTCCTTCAAACACTCTTCCAAGTTTAATTTCTGTTATAACATGATGGTCTTTTTTAAGTAGTTTTCTTAGTTCTAATTTAAAACCCTAAACTTAAAACTTCCTATATTTCAAATTATCATTTTAAAAGTAATTTAAAACCCAAAACAAGTAGTATATCAATTAAAGGTTTATCATTTTTAAGTCTTGGGATTTATTTTCTTGTTATTACCGTAGTGTTGATAAAAATCAAGCATTAACTTTTAAAGGAATTGGAGGAAAAAACAAATCCGGTCAAGCTCGAATAATAATCATTTTCACATGTCGTTTTCAAATCTATAAAATGATAACCCATTAATGAATAATGGGGGAATATAATAATTTCTTTTTTCTTTAATTGATGCCCGACCAAGGTTCCTACTTCTTATCGTAACTGATTATAAGATTTGTTGCTAGTTTTATTGGATGATGACAAGGCCTAGCTAAATTGTATGGTCAAAACTCCATTTTTACTAATTACTTGTTCCAAATATGATCAACTTCAGCTCACTAATGGAATGGAATCCACTTGGACTTCAAATTAAATACTCACTTTCCAAAATATCACATTTCATTTATATATTCATTCATCATGAATGTGATAATAATGCATAAATAAATTAAAAATAATTGATTAAAGTAATAGTGACCCTTTATTATGTGTCATTATTATATTTGCGGTGATTATATAAGTTTTTGTCCATCAATTGACATATGATCATTTTTACATTCACTTTAATTAACTGTAAATATCAACCTCCATGTATAAAAGTGGTCACATACATTAAAAGTATACTTTTCTTTAAATTTTAGGTTTAAAATTCACAAATTGCGATCAATTTTTAAAATAAATCAGTCCATGCAGAATAATTAATCGCACCTGAAACAAATCTCTCATCTAATAAACAGAAGATTGTGAGTTTCTTGAATTAATCGGTCATTGTACTGAGATACCAAATTCTAATTTATTTATTTACATTAGTTGAGAAGATGCTATTGCCGATTACCTACGTACTCATGAGACAAAACGCTGACACCAACTAATCATGGCTAATATTATTAATTAAGTGGGGTTTTACAAATTAAAGTTGACCTCATCAATTCAGTCAACTAGAATTATATCTTTGCGGCTAAAATTTCCCTCTTTTTTAATTTTGTTCAATTAAATAAATAATTCTCAGGCTCTGATGTTTTAGTCGTGGGAATTCTTTTGATATATATGTAAACTTGGGTAATAGTAATTCACCCATAACATAATAATAATTCTGGTACTTGCATATATATAACTAGATATTCTATTATATATGTAAATTGAGGTATATTAGTATATAATATACCTGTTCAGCTTTTCCCGTCAAAAAAATACTACTATATTGTACGTAGTGCATTTTACTATTAAAAATATTCTTCTGCAAATCAAATTAATTATTTATTTATATATAGACACCAAAACATATCCTTCACTATCCAATCCACACAATGCACTAGCTAGACAATATATATAGATATATGTATATATATTATTAATTTTCCTTAGCTAGCTAGATCATATATATATATACTCTAAAAAAGAATTAATGAAATAATGTAGATTCGCAATCTAATAATGCATGCATTTCCGAAAGAGGAAAGATTTAAAGAGGACCAATTAAATTGAGTTGTAGAGCAAATTAATATTTATTTATAAATTAACAACAAGTGTTTAAGTCAAAGAATAAATGACAAAATTAATAAAATAAAAGGTCCATATATCGATCCAATTTGTATAGGAATAGGACCACGGCACAGAACATGAATAAATTCGGTTCTAATTTCTCAAAGATAAATTAAGATTCAAACTTTGAAAAAGTGAATTTTAAGTCAAGAATCTTCCCCCACTCCCATTCCAAAAACAAAATCACTAACAAAGAGAATTTTCTCAGATTTTTTTTTATATATGGCATCAAATCGTATCATTCTTAAAGTTACTCTTCTTTTTGTAATAATTAATTAATTAAAACAAGTGGGTTAGGTTACTAGTTGCCTACTTAAAATCAAATCATTAATATGGTGCTCTTTCATGAAGATGCATGGCGAGATTAATTAAGGTAATCCAATTCTAATTAACATATATAATTCATTTATCTCTTTACTTTAATTTCATCATCATTGCTTGCTAAGAAAAGAGAGAGAAAACACACAACCTGTCCAAATTTAATAGAACAAAAAATTTCCTACTTAAAAAGATGTTTTTACCAAACATAGGACAAACAAATTTTATCACATTAAATTTGGACATATAAGTAATTTTTTCATTAGAAAATATGTTGATCCCCTAACTAAGAAGAGAATATACAAGATGATCAATTATTTAAATTTGTCCTATTTCTTCTTATAATCTTTGTTTGGAAACAATCTACATTTCAAACAAAAATTCGAGCCACACAATACCCTTACTTTTTTATTTTATTTACTCCCTTTGTTTTAAGACTACTTTCATAATTATCTTGGGCATATGAACAAAAAAAAGTAAGTATGTAAGTGTAAAGTTAAATAATAAAATAAGAAAAATTATATTTGTTGACTTTTATGAGTGTAAAATTTTTTTAGGTGTATGAAAGTAGAATCGGGACGTCCAAAATAGATAAGTGTAAAAGTAATTCTGGTAATTATTTTAGTATAATACTATTTTTTTTTTATTTCATATTACTTTTTTAAAGGAAAATAATTTGATTGATGTAAAATGGGTAATGTATAATCAGTTGATCCTAAATTTGAGTAGTGAATCAATTATATTATATATATGACTAATCAACAATCAAAACGTGTACCAAAGTAAACATTCTATGAGACGTGTACTATATCTACACTATGTAACACGTGTCAAAGTATACATCAGACACCACCAAATTCATATCTTGCTTCATAACTTTATGAGTGCCATGATTGTCTTCTTGAACCCTTATTATTGCTCAAATCTTTAGGTATCTTTGTTTAGGATTCACCTCGATTCATAGTGAACTTCTATTGGAGTTTCCCCCGAAGCAATAAACTCATGCTCTACATAAATTTGGAATTTAATATTTAATTTTTAAATCTTAAATTTAATTCACACACAAAAAATACCTATTATTATCATTTTCAACACAATACACATAAAATTTATTATATTTATAAAATCAATTATTATCACACTCTGATTTGATATAAAGTAACATTCTATCCTACCAGAATTCCAAAACAAACACACATTTTTATTATTTATCAAAATTTTCATATCCCAAAATTTCAAACTCATGACTTGCTTACACCTCCTAATTCCCCAAACAACCATATTGCTTTTACAATTTGAAGAAATATATTCCATTTAGCTTTTTTCTTTTAATTTTAGAAAATTTAACTACAATCTCTCACATTTCCTTTTAAAAAAAATCATGAATTTTCATGTTAATCAGTTAATGTTTATTTCCCTTTATGTTTTTATTTAAATCTAGCATTACACTAAACTCAATTCAATTTGACGTCGCCTTAATTATATTAGACTTAAATTAAAAGTTTAGTGCTCATGAGGGTGTATATGTTAAAGAGATTAATATAAATCAATTAATTTTGCACCTCTTAAGTTAAGACCTTTTTTTCATCCTTTTTGAAAATGAGACTCATCGAATAAATTATTTAATGCGAGTACAATTGTTTTCAGTAGAGTTGGTGATCATGAGTTTCTAGGTGCTGATATTATAAACTAATTTTATTTTCATTTAAAATTTTGAACTTATATAAAAGTGTGAAATTAATCTATTTATATTAATTCCTTTTACAATATGGATATATTTTTACTAATTACATGGAGTATATTTTTAACTTTAGATAAAAATTTGTCTGAAACAATATTATATAATTTATGGGTTTATGAAGCTACATCACACTCACATTTTAAAAATAAATATAATATGATATGTGTAATATTCATTAACTTCTTCCAATGGCATCACTTCATTGTCATTTAGACATATTTATTAATAAGAGTGTTATTAATTGGACAGCGGTCCATAAAGCTTGCTTTTGTTGCAAGTTACCTACTTACCTAAGCATATGGGTTACAACAATCTTAACTGTTAGCAATATTTAAATACTAATTAATGTCATGCTCAAATAGTTTATAATTATGTTGGTGCAGATGATTTAGGGATTTGGATTCCCTCATCATCTTTTATAAATAAAACATTATCTATATATTGTGAATTTATTTTGGAAAATATTAAATCGTTATATATATATGCACATGTACGTATATATAGTTTTTCAATTTAAAATCTCTTGCATATATATATAAATTGATCGTGAAATTGAAAGCTTTTGAATAGTATTTTTTGCTATTATTATTATTATTATTATTATTATTATTATTATTTTTAATTACCATAAAAGTAATAATTGCAGAGACAATTAATTAAGCCATATATATATATATATTTCCAATCCATAAAAGCATATATATACTTAATTATAATCACTCTAATATTATTCCCGAAAATCAGGGGTAATTATTAAAATAAGGTGGGATACTGAATAATCGTTTACTTAGATATATATTGTGGGTGATGTCTGAACAGTTCCACTGTTCCAGAGTCCACACCACATGAATTTATAATTACATTACATCACACCACATTCATACATATATTAGTATTAATTAAGAAACCAAACAAATCTAAGGAAAAAAGCTACATCTCACACTTGTCCTGACAGTACACCTCTTAAACTAAATCTATCTATCTATCTAAAATTTTGTGATATCACTAAATATTCCCCTGCTTAATTAGTTTTTTTTCTTCTTCTCAAAATTCAATTACTTCAACTAATTAAAAACAATAATTTTGTCGACTAATTATTCAATTGGACCTCTTCTCTTGGTATCAAATCAAATCTTGATTATACAGTTATATAGTTATTATTTAAAATTTTATAGAACACGATACTAATTTGTGTCCCACATATTTCCTGGAAATTTTGAGAGAATGTCACCTTCACTAACAATTTTAGATGTTGTATTAAATTTTGAGTTAAATCTTAATTTAAGACCTCAATTTTAAAATATATCAAATCAAAATTTATATTATATTATATTTTTTCAATTTAAAATCTAATTTTATTATCATTGTCACATTTAAGATCTCTTCATTTTTGTAATAATTTTTTAATAATTAATTTAATTCTAAGTTATACAATATCAAACTAATTTTTTTATATATGTATTAGACACACTTAAAAAAATAATTTTTTATTTAAATGATGAAATGAAAAAAAAATTCTTTTAAGTTCGTCAAATATAAGTCTCTTGTGAGCTTGAGTTCATATGAACTCGTATCACTGTTATGCATATATTATGTTATAAAAGTACGTTTGGTTCTATGACAGTAATAGTGTACATGTACAATAGAAATAGTGAATGTACATAATAATAGTTCACATAACAAATATATTTGACAAAACTGAGTTTGCGTAAATTCGGATTCACATGAATTTTTGTCATTATGTTTAAAGTCTTGATTAGAAATATAAAATTATTATATTTCAAATTTCTAAAAATATTATAATAAGGACAAATGAATTGGATCTTTAATTAAAATAAAAAGAATAAAATAAAATTTTAATTAAAACTAATTTAAAATGACTTGATTTCAAAAGTGATAAGTTAAATTAATACTCAATTTAAAAATTGTAATATAAAATTCTTCCTTACCCTCCAATAAATAATCATTAAGTTATTGACTTTTACCTAAAAAAACAATTACTTCATTAAAATATAATTTAATCTCTTCTATCTATTATTCTTTAAGGGTATGTTTGTTTTGGGACTAGCAAGGATGTGCGTAGGACTTTGCGATCACGTTTTTACACGAGTTTGAGATGTAAGATCCGGATTTTACATCCCAAACTCAATCCACACCTAAAAATACCTATTAAACCTATTATTATTCTTTCCAACACAACACTCATAAAATACCTATTATACATATTATTATACCTATAAAATCAATCACTATCACACTTTGATTTAACATAAAGTAATATCCTACCCTACTAAAATCCCAAAACAAACACACACTTTTACTATTCATCAAGGTTTTCACATCTCAGGATTTCAAAGTCATGACTTCTCACAACCCCCTTAATCCCAAAACAAACGTACCCTAAATGTTAGTGTACAATTTTTTTTAGCATATTTATTGAAAACAAGGGGAGTAATTAATTTTTTTTTTGAATTAATTAGCAAAAGAATGAATATAGTAAAAAATAAATAACGTTAATAATACTCCCTCCGTCCCGTAGGAATTTGCACCCTACGGGACGGTACGGGTTTTAAGGAAAATGTGTTTTATATATAAAGTAGTGGAATATGGGTAAATATGTGTATATGTTTGTGAGTGTGCACGTAAATTAATGTTTCATTTTTTAATAGTGTGTACATTTGTGTGGAACGTCCGAATAAGAAAAGTGTGCAAATTCTTGTGGGACAGAGGGAGTATAAAATAGTGAAAGTAGAGGAATAAAATTGTGTAGTCTTTGTCCGGTCAATCGCAGTGTTAAAAGCGAATGAAGCAAAGGGATAATATATACTCCCTGCAGATTTGTTTGTTTCTTCTTTCCATATCAACCTGCTGATTCATTAGCATCACACGGCCACGGAATTATTCCAACCTTTCCCACTAAATCTCAGCCGTCAACTAAATTTGGCCATTATATAGATCGGGTCCCACTCATTCAGCTTTCACTTCATGCCATTCCACACGCTTACCTTCCATTTCTCCACTAACGGCACATTTCTCATCGCATTATATTTATTACTGTCTTTTTTCATCAATTTACTATATTTGTTAAATAAATATCAGCTCACTAGACTAAGAGATAATAATAAATTAAGAACATAATTTCCTTATTAAATGGGTAAAAAGAATATTGAGTTTGGAATAAGGGGCAAATTAAAGGGGAAAATGATTAGGAATTGAGGGGAATCTTAAGAACTAGGAATTTCCTGTGAATTTGATTCGACTCGATTCGTTAAGATTCGAACTAGGCTTGTTTAATTATCTGATAAATGAGTCAGACCCAAATTCATAAAATATTCGATAGATTAATGAGTCCATTCGAATTCGACTCATTAGATTTGATGGGGATAATTTCACTTAGACTAGACTTGTTAAACTCGTTGGACTCATAATTAAGCAAGTCGAGCACTGTTTCAAGCTTATTTATATTATCGAGTCAAATTGGCGTGGCTCAATAAGTGTTCTGGTCGAGCTCAAACATGGAATAGTAGCTTGGCTCAACAGTTGTATATGCAGGGTTCATAAGAGTGGGGTGAGGGCAGTTGGCAACACCAATTTGGTTCTGGCCTCATGATCATGGTGCAACTTTCATGCATGTTCTTGCTAGCTAGCTACCATCTCTTTTACCATCGACACCATCACACCCTAGCTAATATATTAGTTGGATACATTAATTAATACTCCATGCATCCATTTCATTATAGTATATGTTTTCCGTTTTTACAATATATATAATATATATGTATGTATTAGTAATGGGGCATTTGAATTAGGGGGGAAAAGGAAGAAGAAATATGATTCTTGATTGTATTTTAAAGTAAGAAACATACTACTAGCAAGTGAAATTGCCTCTTAATTTCTTGATATTTTTAAAGTAAGACTACTTATGTTAGTTAGAGTAGAGATTGACCCTACTGTGCTCCAAATAGAAAATCGGAAACTTCGGGCAAAATTTTCCTTACGTAATTAACCATTAAATATTTGAGCAGTCATTGGCATTAATAATCATATAATTGAATTAAGATAAAACAAAGTAATTTTATTGGAACACCCACTAACTCTCTTTAACGGTATCTTAAATTAAAAAAGAGATTTTTTTAAAAAGAACTTATAGTACTTTTGCAATTTTTTTTAGAACGGGTTATAGTAAGCCATAATTAATTACAAATGAATTATGTAAACTATTATTTAATGATACGTTGACAGCTATATAATATCATAAGTTAAAACACATTGATTAGTTGGATTAATTAATGTTGGAGCAATTAATTATAAGTTTAGATTAATGCATTAGTGAAACTAATTAGTCTTCCAATTTAGATTCAACAATAATTAATAAATATAGGAAACTAGTGGTCTGGCTTCCTCGAAGTAGAAGCTGAAACTGGTATAGTTAAGTTGTTTCCGGAGATGATTAAAGTATTAAACAAGAGAAACAGTTTATGTTTGTTTTAGAGTAGCCAGTGGGTAATAATAATATATGTATGGTTGGAAATAGGAATAAGTGTGGAAAAGGGTGCGATTTGGCAGCAATGACAAACAGTGCCGACACAGTGGCATCATCACCGATCTTGACATTCCGAAAAAAGAATTGTAACTCTATAAAGACCCAACACCCACCCTATATATATTATTTATTAAAACAAGAGAGAGAGAGAGAGAGAGAGGAATAACGACTTAGCACGCAACTTACACCCATTGGCGCAAACTATCATCCATCCATCCATCTCGTAGCTAATTATATACTACTATATTTCTAATTTGGTATCCAATATGTGTAGTGGCGGCGCGCCCTACATTTCCAGTAAATTCTTCTCCCCACCCCAACTCTCTTTATTTTAGCTCAACTAGTCGTCTTTAATTACTAATTACCATAACACAATTAAACTTAATATATACAGTACAACCAGCTCCAGTACTAGGGTGTGTTTGCAAGAGATTGAAAAAGTGTAGAATCACTTTTTTTTGGGATAAATTGAATCTCACCAACTTCCCAAAAAAAATAATTCTTCACATTTTTAATCAATTGCAAACACACCCCTACACAAGTCCCATGATTAAGTGAAAGGGTGAGACTAAATATAATATGCATCCCTTTGAGGCCATATAATATAACACCTAATATCTTTCTCAAAGTTAATTATGGAATTTATTACATGTCGCAACTTGAGTATAAAAATGCACAAGGTTTATTAATTAAAATCGTTTAAAAATACACATGAATTACCTGCAATATGTATAGCTATATATTTTTTTTGTCTAAAAAGTATTACTCCAATCCCTTACCACAATCTTCATTATTATATATATATATATATATATATATATATATATATATATATTTTAAAAATTGTACCTCTAAATTACTCAAAGTTTGTGAGATCACCAAGGTAGTATATTAGGTAGATGAGATAAAAAGGAAATAAGATGTTAATTTGTTTAACATTAGGGATGATTCATTGAATATGCCAGGGATTAGTTAATACGGAATGATATAAACTTCCATGAGGTACATGATTAATACTCCATTTTTTCATTCCATTATTATTCTCAACATATATATTTAACTTACATCTCATCCCACTAATAATTACATATAAAAATATATATACACATAGTTTATTCACTTAATTTAATTAATACTTTTTCATAAATTAAAATATTTTAGGCATTTATATACTACAAATCATCTCTACTAAAAAAAATTAAAAAAATCAAACTGAAATGGGAGAAGTACTTTATACTAATTAGTGTTATTAATTAAACTGAAAAAATATTTTTAAATTAAAAAATATGATGTATATATTATATGCAATCTAAAAAAACATCATAAAATTCATTGGATTTTTTTTATTTACAATTAAACCTTTCAAAATAATTAAAAAAGGGCTAGTCCACTTGAACCTTTAATTCTACTGCCAGTAAGTCTCAATAGGTCTAATTAATGCTAATTCTTGAAGGTAATAATATCTCTTACATGAGTGAGACACCACATATTATATATACCACTTGTAGTGCTAATTAAAATATTAATAATGTATTAAAAGAACATTATGTGTCTGGAGACGTATTGTCATCCAAATTGGAGGACACATTATCTCTATTGGTTATTGACTCCATTTTTTTAGCACTACTCGATCGATTTCCCTTTGAGGCCGGATCATATCAAATTTAATTGTAATATAATTTATTAACAATTATATATTGTCTATTTAATTAATAATTATAATGAGATAGGTCAACTCGTAATCCTTTAATAATCTATTAAAAATGATTTATTGCATTGGCAGGTATTAAATTATCAATTATTGTGTCATTGGTTATGATAGTTTGCACTCAAAATTGAGACAGGGAAGTTTTATTTCGAGTATTCAATTCCTAAGAAAAGGGCCATTTAGTAGAAAAATCATGCTTAATTGAAGGAGATTCATTTGTTTAGTTTTTTTTTATTTTTTTTTTGTTGCTTGACTAGAAAATGGTGACAAAGCAGGGGTGTTTACAGAGTCTTGTCATAAGAAGGTTAATGGAATATCTGAAGACACAATTTGTTTGGCTGCTACTTATTGAGTGTTCCATTCTGCAGCAAATTATGGTTAAGGGGAAGCATCAACATTATACGACACCACTTAAGTAGAGTTATATAATTCAAGTTGCTTAACAATATTATTTTAGGAGTATATATATAATATAAATTGCAATATATAGAAAATCTGAGATTATTGAGTCATTTAAAATTCAAAAATTATAAAAATAAATGGAGTTAAGAATCCATGAATTTCAACTCACATGATTTTACTAAGTATTTGAATTTCACTCAATTTGAATATTTTACAAAAAAAAAAAAAAAAGTGAATTTGGATTGTGGATTTAAAATCCATAACTTCAAATTCATTCCTCCAAACACAGCCTTATTTAATTTTAGAAATACATATATTTTTCTATAAAATTTATTTATAGTACAAAATTGATATCTTCATATATAATATTATTATATATTTTATTGATATATGATAATATATAATTGTATCAGTAACTATATATATATATATAATGATATATATTTATAATGAGTTGAATTAATACTCTAGAATTTTGTTGATTTTAGAAGGTGGATTAATCATTAGATGATGGGAGACAAGGAAGGAAAAAAGAAAAGAGAATTGAACACATGGATTAAATTAATTAATTAATTAATAAGCCAAGAGTAAGTGGTCTTACTTTTTCAAGAAAAAAAAACTAAACCCGCCCCGACCCGTCCGGAGTAGGTCTATATAAACCAGCGATATTGCCTCATCGTATCAAAAAGGAAGCTACCTACTTAATTTTCTCTCTTCCTTACATCCACACACACACACACACACTGTCCTTATAAATTAGTTAAAAAAAAATGAGCTACACAACAACAAACGTAGAAAGTCTTTGGCTCTTTGCCCTCGCTTCAAAATGCGGATCTCTCACTCCCCTCAACGTGGCATTCCTCTTGATGCTTTCATGCCTAATCCTCAACCTTATATTCTGGGCTCACCCTGGCGGCCCTGCTTGGGGCAAATACCGATGGACCAAGCCCACATCTCCCCCAATTCCAGGCCCAAAAGGACTCCCACTCATTGGAAGCATGGGCCTCGTGGCCGGCTTAGCCCATCACAAGTTAGCCGCCGCTGCTGAAGCCGCACAAGCAAAACGCCTCATGGCTTTCTCCCTCGGCCAAACACGTGCCATCCTCACGTGCAACCCCGACGTCGCCAAAGACATCTTAACCAGCTCAACCTTCGCCGATCGCCCCGTCAAAGAATCCGCTTACCACTTGATGTTCAACAGGTCCATCGGCTTCGCTCCCTACGGCGTCTACTGGACCACGCTCAGAAAGATCGCCGACGCACACCTCTTCTCTCCCAAGCAAGTCAAGGCTTCGGAGCATCAGCGCCTCGAAATAGCAAATCAGGTGGTGGCGGCGCTACTATCGGAAGCG
Source organism: Prunella vulgaris (assembly GCA_026898435.1). Classification (NCBI taxonomy): domain Eukaryota; kingdom Viridiplantae; phylum Streptophyta; class Magnoliopsida; order Lamiales; family Lamiaceae; genus Prunella; species Prunella vulgaris. The sequence goes on along the minus strand of JAPKLY010000022.1, from coordinate 2,209,874 downwards.
GCTGCAGGTTGCGCCGCCATCCGCGTACGAGATGTGCTCAAACGCGCTTCGCTGAACAGCATGATGTGCTCCGTCTTCGGGAGGAAATACGACGTCGTCGGGTCGGAGGAGGAAACAGAGGAGTTGCACGATTTGGTGGATCAGGGGTACGATTTATTGGGCCAACTCAACTGGTCGGATCACCTTTCCTTCTTAGGCGATTTGGACGTCCAAAAAGTACGGTTCAGGTGCTCCCGCCTCGTGCCTCGGGTCAACCGCTTCGTTGGCAGGCTAATCGCCGACCACAGAACCAGCTTTGATTTTGTGGATGTGCTGTTGTCACTTCAGGGAGCTGATAAGCTGTCCAATTCAGACATGATCGCCGTTCTCTGGGTAAGAATTTTTTATTTATTAATTCCTTCCTTCTGTGCCACGTTTACTTTCTGTTTTATTTATATATATAAATATATAATCAATCAATCTGGCCATTACTGCATCAGTCTCTGTCGCTAGCTAGCTAATTAATTCAGACCTTAATTATTATTTTTATATATAGGTGATGTCCCTTTGGTTTTCCAAAATAAATATATATATATATATATATATATATATGTCTCATGTCATCTAATTAGCGGTAAATTATAAAGTGTAGCACTTTTGATTTTGACTGCGCCATCTTATTCTTAATAATAATTAATTATATCCTAATTTCAAAGAGGTTTAATTTTATGGTTTTATTATATATAAATACTACACTTAATATATATATTTATATAATAATAATACACATACAAGTACGTACTGTACTATACTGCCAAAATTACTTAAACTTTCCTTCATGGGATGGATAAACTGATGACAGTGACTATTTTTAAAAATGAGAGAATTTCTTTTATGCATACGAGACAAATATAAAAAATAGAAAGTAGTATGGATTGATTCCAAAAAGTTTATCAGCTTGAGTGAAAAAGATAAAATCATAATTACAAGATTCTTTTAGAATATAATCATATCAAGTGAAATGACTAATAAAAAAATACGAATATATATATATATATATATATAAAGCATGCGCATATACCTTCTATATATTATATATAATTAAATAAACATTTATTTAATTATATGGTAGTATTTAATCAAAATTAATTAATTAATATTACTATTTATATGATTGCAGGAAATGATATTTAGGGGAACAGACACGGTGGCAGTACTAATAGAGTGGATATTGGCAAGACTAGTGTTGCACCCTGATGTTCAATCAAAGGTCCATCATGAGCTTGAAAACGTTGTTGGGAGGTCACGTGCAGTTACCGAGTCCGATCTAACGGAACTGGTCTACTTAACGGCAGTGGTGAAGGAGGTGTTACGACTGCATCCTCCGGGCCCACTTCTTTCATGGTCCCGTTTGTCGATAAGGGATTCCGTCATAGATGGGTGTCACGTGCCAAAGGGAACCACAGCCATGGTCAATATGTGGGCCATTATGCGGGACCCTCAAATTTGGAAGGACCCCTTATTGTTCAACCCGGATAGGTTCTTGGGGACTCCAGGGATGTCAATATTCGGGTCGGATTTGAGGATGGCACCATTTGGGTCGGGTAGGAGGTCTTGCCCGGGTAAATCATTGGGCATGAGCACAGTCAACTTATGGGTGGCGACACTTTTGCAGGAGTTTGACTTCGTGGGTGGTAGTGATCATAGTGTGGACTTATCCGAAGTGCTAAGACTTTCTTGTGAAATGGCTAACCCACTTATGGTCAGACTCCGACCCAGGCGCTGCCTCCCTTAATTGCCTTTTGAAAAATTAATAATAAATAAATACCTGTTAGATCGAAATGAAAAACAATCAACAATATATATATATATATATATATGTAAGTATATGCAATATTAATTAAAATATGTATGTATGTATGTTTGTTGTCGCTTAATTGCCCAGCTGTATCATGATAATATTCAATCATGTTGTAAATTTTTTGGATTTTACTTTTAACAATTTGAAACCAACAAATGTTCTCTTCAACTATGTGCAGATATTGATATATATATGCATTTGATTTTTTTTATTTTATAGCTACCAGCAATACATACATACATACATATCACTATACTGTGGAAATTAAGTACTCAAGTATATGAGATTATTTTAGTACTCCCTTCACGGGACGACACATTTAAAAAAAAAAGTTTTTATATATAAAATAGTGGTATATGGGTAAATATGTATATAGATTTTTGTGTGTCTTCTTTTTTAATAATATGCAATTTTATGTAGGACGTCCAAATAAAGAAAGTGTGTAAATTCCTATGGAATAAAGAGAGTACTATTGACGCATTAATGATTGTTACGGTGTAAGATTGATTTTTGGTTAATTAAATAAATAAATAAGAGGGAGCTGGGAAGATATTTTTGTTGGTCCAATTATTTTAACGACAAGTAATGTCGTATCATTGCACAGAAAAGGATCTTAAAGATCTCATTGATTAATTCAGGTGCAAGAAAAGGATTGTCGTACAAGTTCAGATGCATATCTATGTGTATTTCTCATTTGACAAGAGATAAGATTTGGAATTATATGTTAATTTCTATAGTTGTTGCAATGATTAAGAGCATGATCGATCAGGTCTCATCTCTTATTATATATATATATATAGGAATAAATTAATTAAACTGTGTATGACTCATTATATACATTGAATTTTTTATTTTAAGTACACCCACGACGATGTGGTGCAAAGAATAGGTGACTCATCTTTTGTATCATGAGGTAACTATTAATTCATAAATTCGACATTGAAAATGATAGACTAATTATTATTGAAAATGTAGTGTATCAAATGCACTATAATTTAAATGTATTTTTTAAAAAAATTATCTATATTATAATAGTAAAGTCACTCGTTAATCCAGACATTACCACTTAATTTTGCTAATACATTGAACTAAAAATATTTTTTTTCCCATAATTTATACATACTTCATTTTTATCTCCAAAGTATTAACTATTCTAGTTTTGTATATTACTTTTTAAAGAATTGTACAATTCAATTGCATCGAAAAATAGAAAATAGGTGATGTTTTTATGCACGAAATTAATTGTCACTTGCTAGCCAAAATAGTAGAAGGTTTCCACCCCTTGCGCTAATGTGAGTCTTAGTGGAATTCTTTAATTGTTTTACATTTTTTGTTTTTTAATTGAAAAGAGTCTTAGTGGAATTCTTTAATTATTTTATTTTTTTGAAATATAATAAAAAAACGTATGAAAAGATTGGGACAAAAAAAAAAATATTTTCTTCTGAAATTTAAGCTTTTTAATTAAATATTTCCCAACACAAAATTTTGCAATTATGTGTCCATGGTCGAAGTGGAGCCCATGAGTGATGAGTCCAGCAATCACACTATATATTAGCCAATTCAACCCCAACATCTTCCGTCTCCACAACGTAATATTAAAAATTTAGAATTATATTCAGATTTTATTTTTTGACAAATAGTTGATCATAATTGTTTTAGTTTTTTTTAAAAATAAAATCAGAGCTATTTCAGGAAAAAAAACCTATTTCAGATTTTTTCTAGTTAATTTTCAGGAAAATAAATATTTTCAGAATTTGTTTTTTCTTCTTATTTAAATTAAATTAAATCTTTTTTAAACCATTTACAAATTTCCACCAAACCATAATTTAGGTGAAAGACTTATAATTATATTTTAAATACACTATAATTTAATACATATACTGACATCATGACATTCATTAGTGATATTATTTTATTTATAAGTTGGTTATAACATAAAATATTACAGAGGAAATTAACGGTAGATTGAGAAATTGATTCACAGTGAAGAGATATAAATTGTAATTTCTTAAGATTTAAATACTCGATCTTCTTTAATTTCTATGTCCCCGGCATTCCTTATACTTGGTGAACTTTGGGGATAAAATAGTCGTTTTGTCTGATAAAGTTTTTTTTATGAGTATTAATTAATTTATAAAATTAATAATATTATTAAATGAATATAATATTTTAAAATATATTTTCAAAGAAGGGCAAGGCAATTAAAGATATATATATAATTAAAATAATTAATAAGAATAAAAATTTTATAGGACCCATAATAATGAGTGGGGTCTTGTGTTGTGTCTATCTCTCTCCTGACTTTAGGAGAAATTTACACTAATGAAATGGAGAGGATCCAAATCCATTGAAAACCGATTTGAATCACCTTCATTTAATATTTACTCCCTTTAGTTTAAATATCACCTATTGTTATGGATTTTATATATTTATTAATTATTTTAATTATGTATATATATCCATGATAACAATGACATCTACGCTAAATGGAAAAAATGGAGGAAATATTAAATAGAGGGGATCCGACTCCATTGAAAAGTTAATGTGTTTGATGGCTGGATCAATAATTGAAGAGAGGTTCCATGCTTATGGGCTGTAAACAGAAGACTTGAGAAGGACATTTTTCATAGTTTTTATAAGCACACAACTTTAATTAAATGGACTTACATATATATAAGTTTGGTCAGTTAACGGTTGATGGATACTCATCATTGTCAACCACCACATATATATATATATTAGCCTTTATAATTAATTAAATCTTTGATAATACAGTATACAATAGAAAATTTGTCTATTTATATTTCTTTATTCCAGTTTATTCTCCTGATGTAGTATCATTCCACGTGAATATATTATATAAAATAATTTGTTTGAATATTTCATAGGCGTCATTGCTGATTAAGGAGTACTTACAACAGACATCCACTCCCTTTTCCTTCATTATGGTATGGACCCGCCTATAACACTACAATTCAATTTCTGCCTGCCTAATTATATATAATAATAAAAAAATAATAATAATAATAATTCAAGGCTTAAATATTGTTAGTACTTCATTATTCAATATCTAAGACCTTAACCAAATCAATTTGCCTCCCTTAGATGCTAATTACTGTCTGTCATCTATGGAATTGGTCATGCAAGGGCATACCCTTTTTTTCCTTCATAAGTTGGAATATATAGTATTTATGTTATAATTAATTAAAAATATTGACAAACTATTAAATATATATTAAAAGAGTGTAAATTATATCAAATCTCGCCGATTGTAAATCATTTTATCAAGTAATCAAACGATTTTTATTTTGTTGTGAATGTCAAAGTTACTCATGTTTTTTATATATTAATTATTTGTATAGAAACATGTGCTTTTAGTGAAAATAAACTTATCATAAAATTATTTTAATGTATCAAATATATGGTTAAGTGTATCAAAATATTCATCAGGTGTATCAAAAGTTGAAGTCAATATATAAAGTTTATTGACATCAATTTTTGATATACCTGATGAGATTTTTTATACTTTAAAACTTATTCATAATAAGCTTATCATGAACCATTTTCATACACCTTTAAAAATAAGCAATGACAACCTTTCTTATCTACTATTTCAATTCTTTATATTGTATATTTTAGATGTAATTTTTGTTAGTATTTTAATTTTCTGAATCCGCCACTTTTTCTACCCGCGGTGAGAAAAATTAAATAACCTCCAAATCTTTGATTCCAGTCTCTCAACAAACAAATTAATACTCCTTTGTTTTTTATACATATGGTGTTTTGAGTTTAAATATCATTTTAAAATATTTACCGTTATACGTATTTTTTGCACTTTTTTACCAACTTTATCCTTTTAATTTTTCTTTTTAATTAGGAAAGAGATTTTTTTGAAAGTCTCTTTTTTAGTTGCTTATCCATAAAGTTATAAGTTTTTTAATTCAATAAAATGTCAAATCGACACCTATATAATTATTATAAGGCGGAAGATGACTTATGCATGATTTCACGATCCTTTAATATATATAATCCGTAGAAGCATATATTGATTTCACTTGATTGGAGGACGCTGGAGTTGCAAGATTCTGCTGGAATTAATTGGCAAGCCCCAACTTGTGAAATTAAGAGGAATTAATAGTGATGGAGGGTTTTAATTAATTTATTAATTAATTGATAATTAATATTAATGTATAGATGGAATTAATGACTAATTATAGACTAAGATCGTCCGTCTTCTAGTGTTCATATTGTTGTGATGTTTCGTAATCAAGACTAGATTAATTAAGTTATTTCAATCGACGTTAAACGAAAAAAATAGCTAGGCATATTCTTAATCTGGCCTCTTATTAACATTAAATTAATAAATGCTAAACAAATTAAGATATTGTTTCAACCAATTGGTTGGATTTATATATGCACTGGTATCAGATAATCATTAAATCACACACATATATATTGTTTTGCTCGTTATAAAGCTCAGCTGAAATGACTTGGTTTTAGTGTACACTTTTATCTAATGTTGGGTAAGGAAAAAAGATTGAGGCTAATACTTTTGGTATTAGATTAATAAAAGCCAATTTACAATGACTTAATTAATATTCACGTTACTAAAATTAAATAAATAAATGAGTTGATTCTATCCATTTTTACAAATTCAAATTTTTAGGAGAGGCGTAATTTTTTTTTTTGTATAAGAACTTAGACTCGTCCAATGTCTTGGATTTAATTCCCTCATTATAAACTAGTAGGTGATATCAAGATTGGATAATGATTAATTATTTTGAATAATATTATGATTTATTATCTCGAACGAAATATGATAAAAGGCAAATTATTTATCTTCTACTTTCATATTTACTCTTTATTAGTTTTTGACAGCATTCTCATTTTTATATATTATACGTGTTTTAATCTCATATATATATTCGAGAATGTGCACAGTGGAAACAAGTAAGAATTGGTGAAAAACTGAGTTGAAAAGGAGAATCAAACTACATAAAACATGTCGAGAAAAGGATGAAAAACAAAAAATCAAGTGAATCGATGTTTTAAAGTTAAAACATTAAAAAAGAAAAGAAAAGTATAATTGTATATCAACAAAAAGTCTACTCCTTGTAAGCCAAAATAGAGAAGGCCAATTGAAGAGATGATGAATCCATCCATCTTAATTGAGGCCCACAAGAAATTACAGGCTTTTTAAGGCCCAAGTATGAAGTGTTTTATGTTAGTAACTAAATGAGCCCAAAAAGTTAATGAAGGAAAAGAGGCTGCTGCTACTTTTTGATGCCCAAGTATGAAGTGTTTATACCTATATCAAACTGTGCACATAGAAGCTTAACTAAAAATGCACGTGATGAGAAAATAAACGAAAATGGAATCCAAAATAGATGACACTAGCTAGCTAGCTAATTAATTGGGCAATGAAATTCAATTTTAATTTCAATTTAAATTTCAATTGCATAATTAAATGAAGAAATTAAGACTTAGTGCATGAATTAGTTTGTTGGTTGATGAAATGATGAGCTAGCTAGATGCGCGCATGCATGTTTATAGATTTCTCCTTAATTAATTTTTGCTCTGAATCAACAGACAGACAAGAGAAGAGTTGAGCTATATATCCTTCATCCTTGCACAATATATCATACTCAAACTCAACATGCACTCCATTATTATTCCCTCATCATCAATGGTTTAATTCACTTCCTCCTGATCTCTGGCCTCTGCAGTCATGTCTTGGTGATGGTTTTAATTTCCTCTAGCTGCTGAAACTTCTTCATCATCCAATATTAATTAATTAATTAATTTCTTCAATCTCAACCCTTCAATATATATAATGAATGGATCGTATCCAATGCTTAAAACCCCTACCTCCTTTCCAAACAGATCATTTCAATTCCATCCGCAAGTACTCATGCATCTCTTCGCTAGCTTCTCCCTTCCCTGCATTAATATTCCATCTCTTGGAATTTAATTTCACTACCAACTATATATATATATATATGCATATATGCTAGAGATAATTAATTAATCTCATTATATATATATATAATTTGATCGATTACCTTTATGATCGTAAACCTTCGTCGCACCCACCCCAAGATATCTATATGCATGTAAATTAAACAAACAAAATCGTATTCATAATAATTAAACCATATATATAAAAATAAATTAAAGTTGAATTAATGAGAAAACATAGCATGCATTAATTGATTTTGGGGAGATCTTTTTTTTATTGAAATTGATATGTAGAGCTATATTTGTAAAGAGGAATGGGATTGGGACCCAAAATTGTAAAACCCTGGCCTGAACGTCCAATTTTGGGCACACTCTTTCCACTTGTCTAATTCAATCACTTCATATATATGATATGTCCCCTCCCCTCACATATATATACTATAATATACATGGGGATTAAAGTTTTTTTTTTCCTTATTATAACTTGTCAAAAATTTGAATTTGGTCCACATGGATTGTATTTTTGATTTTGGTCATATAAGTTTAAAAATATTTTGATTTTGATCCTTTTACAAACTTATAGGTCCAAAATCAAATTCAAAAGGACCAAAATCAAAATGTTTTTAAACGTATAGGAGCAAAATCAAAATGTGTAATCTAAACGACCAAATTCAAAATGAAGTAAAGTTATGGAGCTTATAAATCTTTAATTCCTATAAATATGAATTGACTAAGGTGTCCTTGGTTATGTCAATAGGTTTTGTACCATATATCAGTCTCCTAAAATCTACATGTCATTTGCATATGAGATTAATGTTCTTTCCCCGGCCCGGTAATGTAAGATATTACTATGTCTTAAAATTAATTTATAAATGTAAGACAATCTGTTCGAAATAAATAAATCCAAATGTCATGTGCATTAATTATATAATTGTCCAAATTTAATTTACATATTTTCAAAACATGCATAGTGTTCAACGTTCACAAATCTTCAATTGTAGAAGAATCATGCAATTCACATGCGATTCATACGCATGTGTGACATATTTTGAAACACATGATACATTCATACGCACATATATATATATATATATAGTAAATTAAAACATGTTGTGAATTTAACCGGAATAATTGACTTCAATAGTACTTCAAGTAATCAGAACAATTGGAAGTAATCCGATGAACACAAATGCAAAAATTAAGAAATCAAAAGAACAAGCAATTTACGTGGTTCGATCAAATTGATCTACGTCCACGAATTGGGTTGGCTCACTTCACTAATCAATGGAATAATGTTTACAGATTACAAGTCTTTTCTCTCAAGGATTTAGAATGTCAACTCTCTACCCTCAATTCTCCGGAATGAATACGTATTTATAGATGCCCAGGTCCTAACTGCCCTCTAAACCCGTAACCAATTAACGAGCTTGTATGGTTACAACTGCCAGAAGTAACTGCTCCGGCATCCAATAGGATTGCTCCGCCAGCTGTCAAAATAACTGCCTTAATGTCAGCTCGAAACCTTCAGCTTGAGTGACTCAGGAGATTGGTCATTTTCAGCTCAGGATATGCCTGTTAGGATGCCTGACTCAGGATGACTGATGTTGGCTCAGGATGAAGACCACAGGTTACTGAGTCTTCAGGACAAGTGCCTCCACTGATCTGAATCACTCAGGATGAGTGTCAGGATCAGAGCACTCAGACTCAGTATCGCCTTCGCCCTTACACAAACTCATTTTTCTCTCAGGTTCAGGGTCTTGTCTCAAGATCAGGATTTAATACTCAGTATTCAAACTCAGCTTAGCTTTTACACGTAACAAAACACAACCCTCATTAAATTACGAGTCTAGGCTTATATATACACAGCATGCAAGGTCGTAGAGTATTACACCAATTATTATTTATAATGTAGACATATATAGATATTGTAGAATAAGATACAGTCAGTGAACCATCAACATCTTGAATTTCTTTCTCAGTGGAAGCATGCATGCATGAATATGGATGTCTGACTAAAATCTTCAAAAGCTAAAACCAAATTAGAGGAATTGGATGCAATATTGTTTAGTTGACGATTGAAGAAAATGCATGCATGCATGTAACATGCATGATTAACTATATATATATATATTAAAACAAGATTATATATACATGTAAATATTGAATAATATATAGAACAATATTGACAGTTAGTGAGATGTCCATTTGTTGAAACTGCTAAAACCCAATGAGACTCAGGCCACATTTTGTGGGCTTTCATGAGCCTAGCTAATAATAAATATTGCTGCTGAAAATAATTAACATACAGTTGAGTAGGTGGAAATTAATGCCTTTGGATTCTTACAATATACTGTAATATATAGCTGCTGTTTTATCTTTTATTTATGCATAACCCCTCTTTTTACATGTTACAACTTCTTCATTGCCATTAATTAAAATAATTTCTTTCTTTAATTTTTCAAATAAAAAATAATAATTAATTGTGTGGATGACAAGTCTCTTTGGGTACGTTTGTTTTGGGATTAAGGGGGTCGTGGGAAGTCATGACTTTGAAATCCCGAGATGTGAAAATTTTGATGAATAGTAAAAGTGTGTGTTTGTTTTGGGATTTTAGTAGGGTGGGATGTTACTTTATGTCAAATCAAAGTGTGATAATGATTGATTTTATATGTATAATAATAGGTATAATAGATATTTTATGAGTGTTGTGTTGGAAAGAGTAATAATAGATTTAATAGGTATTTTAGGTGTGGATTGAGTTTGGGATGTGAAATCTGGATGTTACATCCCAAACTCGTGTAGAGACGTGATCGCAAAGTCCTACGTCCATCCGTGGTAGTCTCAAAACAAACATACCCTTTAGAAAGTTGTAGGGTTTCAAATCAACAATATATATATATATAGCCAGAGAAAAATGGTGATCACATACATACTATTTGCCCTTCAACTACACAAGTTTGCACCTCCTCATTTTTTAACATTCCGTTTTGTTTTCTTCTGAGATCAAAATTATACAATTAATAATTAAAAATGGAAACTATTTTGGATTTATTTCGTTAGTTATATAAATATATATATTGCCCATCGATGCGAGAAAGACTAAAATAGAACCATGCATGCAGCTAACTAATCCCAATGTGTTTGTTATAGTCTCTTTCTAGCCATCCTAGCCTTCTTAATATTATATTATTACTCCATAAATTTTCATTATTACTATATAATATAAATATATAATTGAATCGATTACAATATAGATTGGATCATTGGATGGCATGTGGACGAATATGGACAATTAATTAAGTAAAGCAAGGAGAATCCTTTCACATTTTTTTTTTTTTTAATATGCTCTGTAATTGAGTGTTGCAAATATGTGGAATCATGGGTTATAATATAATATAATATAATATAATGGGTTGGTTCAGTTAGTATATATGCTGCCAAAAGTGTTGATGAGACTGTAGATAGAATAGATATTTAAATAATTTCGACTCTATGTATATATACTTACTATATAGGTACCCTTTTGAGGTTAAGTCATCTAATGTTGACATATTCAATCACTGTTTACTTTAAATGAGTTGAACATCAAAAGTTGATATCCATGTTCATATAGGTGACATATCATTTTGATGGAAAAAGAATTTAACAGAAACATATAAATGATTCATTAACACTAGATCTACTTGTCTTGAAATGGCCTCATCACCTGAGCAGGAGCTGCTACTATTTTTTTCTTTTCAACACAATCACTGATATAGGAAATATTTTTACTATTCTTGAATCCAACTTATATATATAAAAAATAGTAGTATATTGCATTGGAGAAATTTCTGGAATACTAAGTACTCCATATATAAAACAAGTAATAATTGTCAAAACATATCATATAGTATAATTTATTGAATACAAGCATATATAACTTGAGTGAATCAAACAGGGCCGCATGTCTTTGCCCTTCAGCTGCCATCCACTATCAACTGAAGAATCAGAATCCACTTCCCCCCTTAACTTTCCAAATCACATGTGAAATTTTATTATTCCATACACTACTACTCAGACTTGATTTTTTTTTTTTTTAATATTTGAAAAAAAAGTATTAAGAGAAACACAACACAAGACAAGACAAGAGAAGATGATACCCCATCAGTAGTCCTTGGAGCGGGGCTTGGTTTGGAGAGAGAGGTGAATTCCTGGATCATTATGGTGACATTTGCTGTTAAACACGATGGAGTTGTTGATCCCCTGAACATTGCTGTTGAGGAATGTTGTCTGCGTTGTGTGCTTCTCTTTGTTATTAGACTGTCCTTCTTCTGCCCCATTTTTCTTGAGGGTGTGGCCCACCTGCTGATTTTTCTTGCGTGCAGAGCTGCTTATTTCCATGACAGCTCCTCTGTTTTCCCCTGCAATTGTGATGATCCTCATGCCTGAATCTTCTGAATCCGACACTTTCTTGCTCGTGCCCTTGTCTTTGGCTGCTGCTACTACTTCTCTCTTTCCCTTGCTGTGAGAATTGTGAGTTTTCATTGGCTTATCAATGCTTTCTTGAACAAGAACGTTCTTTTGCTCGATCCTCGGCTCGCGCTCCTTTTCCCTTTCAAGTGTTTTGATTTGTGGGGGAGGGAGTGATAAAGGGGAGGGAGGGGTAGATAAAGGTTTATTTTCCCAAGGCTTCACAGTTTTTGGAGATAACTCAGGTGTTGCCGCGGCCTTGCCATTGGCGGTTTCTGCAGTTGACCAAGGTTTTTGGGCAGGAGAAGTTGGCTTTGATGGAGACGGAGACTGCATCTTCCTTTGAGGAGATAAAAATTGAGAAGGAGATGGTTGTTGAAGATTTGTGGAAGTTGTTAAGGTTGATTTTGTTACTGGGGAAGATGGTGGTGGAGTTGGGGACTTTGGTGCTGCCACTGACTCCCTTTTTGGAGACGGCTGAGGGGCTGGCGGAGACCTTGCTGGCGGAGGAGGTGGGGATGGAGTTGCCACAGGTACAGGGGACTTGGATGCAGCTGCAGGGGAACTTGGTGGGACTGGAGTTGGGGCAGGGGAAGGGGACCTAGGAGGTGGGGGCGGCGATGGTGGAGCGGTGGGAGGAAGAGAGGCGGCAGGTGGAGGCGGGGGTGGCGGAGGCCTAAACGGAATTGCAGGTCGGACAATAGCTGGCGCTGGAGCTGGAGCTGGTGGGCGAATGGGAGGTGCAGGTCGAGGCGGCGCTGGAGCAGGGGCAGGAGCAGCGGCACGCATGGATGATAAACGAAACCATGCAGGTGGACGTTGGCTTGCCATTGTTAAAAGATGGTATAATTAATGCAATGAGAATGATTAAAATTTGATGCACAAATATATTTATAGAGGAAGGAAACATGAAACATGGTGTATTAGGAGAAATGGAAAGAAACGTATCAGATTCAGCAGCAAAAAAAACATTACCCCCCAACACCTTTGTCTTATTTACGGATGGTATCATTTCCACTGCTCCTTAGTTTCTCCTTACTTAACACAATTACATTAATTAATACTCGAAAGTTCTTATATTCATTCTCCCATCTTTATTTATTTATTTATTAACACAGTGGACTAAGTAGCTAATGTCAACAACACGCACCATGCAACTCCAACAATTAACCGCTCAAATTAATTTCACATGCAATATGATCTCTTTTAAATTGTCTGCGGCGCAGCAATGAAAGATTTTGTTCTAATTTTGCATGGCTGGACCTCCGACCGACATCATAAGCTAGCTAGCTAGCGTAATGAACAATAATCAATCGATCCTGTCCTAATTAGAGAGAGATTCCGCTGGCTTTTTCTTTGCTTGTTCCCCACTCGATTCTGTCTGCTTTTGTTCCTTTTACACATATGTTTGATGCATGGTCACATCCCCTGCCTGGGCACACCTTACTCAATACTTTTTACATCCTCAAATCCATGCATATCTAAAAAAAATTTCTTATTGTATGCACCATGTGTTTTGGATTTGTACAAACTATATAGTGGAACAAGTAATTACCACCATTTATGATCTAACGTCATCATCAATTTGAGTCCTCATTTAGTTTTATTTATTTTTAACAAGTATCATGTGTTTAAAAATAATCTGATTTCTTTTTGTTCATATTTATGAAGTTGATTAATAGCTGCCTTGTCTTGATATGGACTAGATTAAATCTTTGACTATGAAGATGATGTAGCTTTTCTAAGATCCAACTCCCGCCTACAAAAAAATAGTATTTTAAAAATAATTAATGTGCATTCACTCAATATTAATTGTGGTTATTTACACTAAAAAATTATTAAATTATTATGTACAATAAAAATCTTGGTTGATTATATTGAAAATCGATCGATAACAGCGTAAATTTTTTAATATAAACAATCTCAACTATGGTAAATGATCGAACACCAAGTGCATCTGAAGCCTTCGCTTTAAGAAATAAATGATACCCTTCTCCATCCTTAAAAATTTTCACAAAAGGAAAGACTTACTTTCACTTATTTTAATATGTTAGTGTCATGCAAGTTTTCAATACATAGCTAGAGCCTAGAGCATGCATGTTTGATTGTAGTAGGTGCAATATGATCATGCATTCATATTTAATATGTAATGTACTCTTTCTCTATCCACCAAAATATCAAGAATAATTTAAAATATTATGAAATTTGTTTGTAAATAAAGTGAATATTTATAAAAAATAATGTACTTTTTATAAATTATATTATTCACTTTATTTATAAATGGATCTCACAATATCCAAATATCCTCCAATATATTAAATCACGTGTAAATAAGTAAATACATTTTTGTGGATAGAGAAGAGTATATTTTATTAAATTTCACTACATAATTTTTGTTTATAAAATAAATATGTTTTAATAATTAAAAAATCAAGGAAAAAAATTAGTTACAAAGCTAAAAATTGTATTATAATTTATATAATAAAAGAAAATTTTATTATTTTGACCGCGAATTCCATATATGAATTATGAAGTTCAATGTTGAAAATTTTATTTCAAAACTTTTAGAAAGATTAGTATGGCTGGAGACGCCCTAAATTGCTCAAATTTATATATTACGATTGCGTTGAAATTAAAATATGAAGTATTGGGGCAAATTAAGTCAAATTTGATTCAACTTATTTTTGACCAAGCAACTGCAAGTACTCATTATTAATTAATTTTATCTTCCAAGCTACGTCCGACCATAGTCGTTATAATTTTGTCAAACAAATAGACTGCAGCCTGAATAAGGAAACACATCTGATCCTCTGTTGCCGTTCTGGCACCGGAAAATTCAGTTTCATCGCCGCCTTACCAGATATACTTTGTCGGAAATCATATATGTATCTTCATTTCTTATCTATAAATAATTTGCCTTTATTATGTAGGCAGATTATTTATTGGTAATTAATTAATTAGAATTAATTTCCATTTAATGTGAAAATTGATTTTGTTGATAAACTGTTTATAGGTTTAAACAATGAAGGTACTTACATAATTGAATTTTTTTATAGGCAAATCTAACTTAGTGAGATTTTTTATTTGGGTACCGAAATACATTTTGTAATAATATATCTAGCTATCATTATCATCATCATCATTTTAATGATAAATATTTCATGGTATGGTATGGTATGTTGCATTCATTGAATTAAAGAGTTTGAATAAGAAAGAAAGGGCCTACATTAATTGGAATGAAAGGGCATGAATGATGTTGTTGAGGTGTCCCAATCTTTAGACCTTTACTTTGATTACATTAGGGCTACTCTAAGTTTAGCCATTGTATTAATTGTATGAATAAGAAGAAACTTAGTATTAAAATATAGGGAAAATACACATTTTTATCCTATAAATTTCGTTGACTTTTGTTTTCGCCCTCTTAAGTTTTGAATTTTTGTTTTTGTCCTTCAACTTACCAAAAATTATAGTTTTCGTCCTCTTAAGTTTTGTATTTTTATTTTCGTCCTTTAACTTACCAAAAATTATGGTTTTTGTCCTCCAACCACTTATAATCAGTCATACAACCGGTAATACACACGTGAATCTATTTTTTCTTTCTTTTTTAAACAAAATACTAGCGTGGAGGTATTTGGAGGAAATTAGGTTTTGACAAAATACACTTTTAACCATAAATTCCCTCCTAAATACCGTCCAATACTTGCATCCATAAAATCTTTTGTCCGGATTCATTTTTGAATAAGATGTACAAATCATGCAACGAAACCACAATGACACTTAATATTGCGCTCGAAACTCGTTGATTCATACGAATTTCTTGAAGACATTCCTCTTCCTTTCCGTACAGTGAGTATGCGCTCAAAAGAATTTAAACTTTTGGATGTTTTGATTTGAGGATCTTTGTTCCTTTTTTTCCCTAATTCTCTCAAGGTCCATGCCTAGATTTGATCGACTAGTGTTTTGATTTGGGAGAGAATTTACGGTAAGTCCTGTATTTTATCCATCAAGACCTAATTCCCTCTAAATACCCCCACGTCAGTATTTCGCTTAAAAAATTGTAAAAAAATTGGTCTATGTGTGTATTACCGGTTGTGTGACTGGTTATAGGCGATTTGAGGACGAAAACCATAATTTTTGATAAGTTAAAGGACGAAAACAAAAATTCAAAACTTAAGAAGACGAAAACCAAAATCAACAAAATTTATAGGATAAAAATGTATATTTTCCCTAAAATATAGTTAGAAATGTTATTTTGTAGGCAGCAAATCCTGAGAGCAGTTGCATGCGCAAATGCCTTTCGCTGGCTCATTATTGTGCCTCATCATGCCGTCTCTTACTATCCTATGCTATGATCATTCAAACATACACAATCATTGTAATCTGATATAAAGACAGCATAGACTGCTAAGCTTAATTTTCTTTTAATATATAATAATACGGTGAAAATAGTCTTTACTTATGTGCTTATTTCGTTTTTAGTGTTTCAAAAGAGTCGAACACATCTCACCTGATGCTTGCAAAAGCAAAACCTTACTATTTTCAGCTATGCATCATCTCTTAACACAAAACCATTGTAATAACCCGGAAAATGCTGCAACATTTCATTTCCAGTCCAGCAAACCACTGATAGTGATGGACGGGATTCTAAAAAATATCTCCATCACATATCAAGACAAATCTAAAATCCCATTTTGAGACCCCAATAATATTTATGTACACATTCAACACAAGAATTTCAAATCAATATGAATAAACACTGATCAATAAAACATACAAGCATATTTTCAACTGGATATTAATAACATTTCAAAAAAAAAAAGAAGAAGAAGAAGCAGCTAGATTCAGCAAGAACAGGAAGACAGCTTCTTCATCTCGCTGACTTCAAAATCGGCACCAGAAATAGTGTCTATTTTGAAGCCCGTAAGCAGGCCCGCATTGCTCAAATTAGGCTTCACAATGTTGCTACCATCGAGCGCCTTTTTGGAGACCACATTATGGATTTCCTCCAGCAGCTTAAAGAAGGCCGATTCGACGTTGTCCCCACTAAGCGCCGACGTTTCGAAGAAAAACAAACCCTGACTCTCTGCAAACTCCACCGCATCCTCCGTCGTAACCGTCCTCGAATCCACAAGATCAGCCTTATTACCAATCAGCATAATCACAATCGAATTGTCGGCGTGAGCCCTCAGTTCCTCCACCCATCTAGCCACGTGATCAAAACTCTGTCGTTTCGTGACGTCGTACACTAGCATTGCCCCAAGAGCCCCCCTGTAGTAGGCGCTTGTAACTGCCCTGTACCTAAACACCAATAACTTATTAGATCAATAAAAAGAGGAGGGAGGGTTTAGAAGAAATTAACCTCTCTTGGCCAGCAGTGTCCCAGATCTGAGCCTTTATAAGTTTGGATTTAATGGTGAGAGTCCTTGTCTGAAACTCGACTCCGATGGTGGATTTGGAGTCGAGGCAGAACTCGTTCTTGGCGAATCGGGAGAGGAGCTGAGTCTTGCCGACCGCCGAGTCACCAATCACCACCACTTTGAACACATATGCTATCTTCTCCTGTCTCTCTATTTCACCACCATTCATTTCTTGATTCATTTTGCTCTGCACAGGATTAATTTGGAACACTCACTTTTTTGACTTGCAATAGTTTTTATTATTATGGTTTGAAAAGCAAAGGAGGTTAAATAAGGCAGAAAGAGAAAAGGAAAAAGGAAGGATGGATGGGCACAGCAACTAGACAAACTCTCTTTTCAATCTCACTGTTAATTGCAGGCAGCACTATCAGATTATCATCCTTTTTTCGGTTATTTAAATTTAAATTTTGGAAATTGTTTCATTTTCTCAATTAAAAATCGTAGACATAAGTCATACTAATCAATCATAGAGCTCTATAGTAAGTAGTAACTAGTAAGTTGTACGGCCTTTAAAAAAAAAAAAAAAACTAAAAGAATCCTTCCTATTCCAGCTATGGAAGTAGAACTTAAGTCGAGAAAGAAAAAAAAAAAAAAAGTTGTAGATAAATCACGAGGAATGTTTGTGTATTTTTGGGTTTAATTAATTGGTTTGATGAGTCATAAGTAGGAGTACGTTATCTATGCACCCTTTCATGTGGGGTTGATTGATTGGTGATGAATTTAAACATTTTGGGCGTTTTTCATTAAAAAAGGGTGAAATGGTTGTGTCTTGTATATTCTGCCATTAAATTTCTTGCTTTTTTCTTAATAGCTTAATTAATTAAATACCCAGAGAGAGAGAGAGAGAGTGTGTAGCTTTTACATATTTCCACATTTAATAAAATCCGAATTGAGAGTGGTTTCACAAACATTCATCTTTTGGCAGAACAATTTGTGTATTCAAATTAATGAGCAAAGTTTGAGTGGTTGGCTTTACCTCAATTTCAGCCGAAATTTAAGGATATTTTCACTTTTTATATTATCTAAATATTTTCTCAACATAAATATGAAAATCTAAAATTTTGATTAGGGGATTCAAAATATGATCCATTAAGTTTCGAAATAATTAAACGGAGCTTTGAATTAATCTCAAAATTCAAAAGTAAATACTACTAGACTAGTGGGTGATTTCTTTCTCCTTTTATTTTATTTTATTTTATTGTTTTGGCCGGGAGGATTGGAATGGAACTAAAAATTATACTAGTTGTGGGCCCTGAATATTAATGCTTAGCAGCCTCGGTGGGCTTACATCATTCCATTATATATGATTGGTTGGTTCAACATGCAAATCCGATTTACCAAGATTTTTTTGTTTATTTTGCTCACTGTGTCTGTGTGTGAAGTGGGAGTAGGATGAAAATTCGATTATTGTGTTATTGTTTTTTCTTTTTTTTCAAGAGGAGGTTATTTCAATCAAGCTCACCATTTCCAATTTTATGTCTACTGCATTATTTTTTAAATACATAATATGTGGCTAATAATAATAATTTGTGATGTTATTTATTTTATCAGTCATATATAAAAATAGTGAAACATGAGATACATATCAAAATATGGAGAATTTTTTTATGGGGTTGTTTAGATTATTTTCTTATAGGGTAAATTGTGATTCAAATTCATGTTCTTACTAAATGAATAGTGGAGCTTTAAAATGCAATAGTTGGAATTTTATTTTCGAACAAGACACAATTGTTCGAAATTATTTTTCAAATATTTTGCAATTTTTCACAATAGTTTTGTTAAACTAAATAAGCCGATCGCAAGCTTTGTTCGGCTCGACTCGTTAAGACTTGACTCGATGTGTTAATTGAGTCAAGCTCGAGCTCAAAAATACTCATTTGCTTAACGAGTTTGGCTCACGAGTTGCTCGGTAGGCTCAAAATATAGAAATTATTTTGTAAATATTATATAATTTTGCGTATAAATTATAATATTTTATAAAATAATAAAATCCTAATTTTTAAATCACTCATATTGATGAACTAATGATAGTTTTATTTTTATTAAAATATGAGAATGTGAATATGTTGAATTTATGGAGTTCTTGATATAGTATCAGACTATCAGTTAAATATATTTTTACAGTTTTCGAGCTTGAGCTTAATTTAAGCTAAATGGCTCGGTTCAAGCTTAATTTAAACTAAATAAGCCAAAACGAGTTTGATTTTGAGTTCGCCCTTTTTAATGAGACGAATCGATAAACTTAATGAGTTGAGCCAAGCTGATAATATTGGGCTCGTTAACTCATAATATATTTTTGAACAGATGATATATATTCAAATACAAGTTTATTAACGAGATTGTAACACTTTAAAATATCTCTAGGTCCCTTTATACATAAAACTTGCTACATGATTGTTGAAGCCATCAAGAATGTGGTATTTGTGAAACATCACCATTCTCATCATCCATTTGTCACCATCACCATCTTCCTCCGAGAAAATATGTTGGCTCCCAATGTATATCACCACTTTGTGAGTGAATATATATATAGGGGGTTTATGTTCAAGCTCCGGCTCCTTAACTATGAATTCACTTAGATATTGTTATTTTTTTCCTTCTATTAAGTGACAGTAGATCGAGTCTTCATCCTTTCTATTAACAAAATCAATCAATCAAACACATAAATAATTAAATGTTGTTAAAAAATTAACAATGAAAATAAAGTAAATATTCAAAAAAGAAAAAGAATGAATAATAACAGGTTGACGAGAAAAATAATGAGCAGGTTGTTCATTAAAAAAAAACAATGAGCAAATTTGTTTTGTTCGAAAAAAAATTCAACCAGGTGCAATTTGCTGGATTTAGGATTTAAAATTAGTAATTTGTTTCAGATGATTTATTTGAACAAACACATGCCATTTGAAAAATCAGATCCGAACAAGATGATCACGATTTTCAATTAATCCAAATCAACCGAGAATCCATATTTACAATATCAAATATGAAAAAATTAATGTTATAATAATTCAATATTCAAAATATTTAAAAACATTAAATACATACATACCAACATATATAGCATATTGAGGTGGAGGGAGGATGTGAAGCCCAATAAATATATGAAGGGAGTGGCATCATTTTTGGTGGGCCGATCACCTATTCTACTTATGTAAGAAAAGGCCCCTTAATTTCTCTTAACAAAAACAATAACCCAAAGCAAATGCAAATGAGTGTTCCTCCTGATTTTATTCCCTTTTCTAAATTCAATCATTTTAGCAAATTAGGAATATTTATAATATTTTTTATTATTGTGTGATGTTTAGTTATCTGATAGGATTTGTTGAGATTTTTAATATATTTAATTGACTTATTAGAAATTGTCGTATCTTTATTTCTAATATAAACAGGAGTTTTATTATCATCATAAAAAGGAATTGAACTAATTATTAAAATTAAATTCTTCTTATCTCATGTATTATTCCTGTATTTTTTTTATGAATTAATAATAATAATAATCACCAAGGTATTCATACGTTCATAGTATGGTCACCTCACTCACCAGTACCAAGCCTGTATTTTTATTTTTGGAAAAAAAAAGGTTGGGGTGTCAAACGCGTCTTTCTTCCGCCAAATGGCAGCGTATTATTTGCCAGTTGACCGGAGCATCCAAAGCACAATTTTGACAAGTCAAAGGATTAATCCTTCGACATTCCCTCATTTAACCAATTCATGCAATCCCAAAAATAAATTACTGTTTGAATTGCTGCAAGGAATAACAACAGTAAACAGAAAAGGTGAAATCAAAGACCAAAAAAATAACAAGTCGTTACTCTGAAAATTAAATATCAGTCGCATCGCATCGCATCACTAACATTAATGCTTTTACTATACTACATTTTCGTGTTTAACAAATTGAACTCTTCCTCCTCCTCCTACATGCAACTGCAATTTCGTCGCATCATCTGGGAAACTCAGGTCATAGATAGTCTCTGTTCTTTCCCATCTACCAAATCAGATTCTTGATGATGAATCCCACCCAGACCCAGGTCAGCTTTCTTCTTCTAATCCTGAAAACACTTTCAATTCCTTTATTCTGTGTGTGTGTGTGTGTTGACTTATATGGTCTTTGCTTGTAAATTTATGCCTGTGTTTTGTTTTTGTGAGTTACCTTTTATTCTGTGTTGTGCGAATGAGTTTACTGGTGATGATATTCATTCTTGCTTTGCTATCCCCAATGTTTGGATGTGAATGGTTGGAGCAAGAACGTGGCCATATATTTTTGGGGGAAAATAATACTAATAATTTGGTATGGAGAAAAAAAGACAAATTGCTAACTTAATTGTTCTCTTTGTTGATGGTTTTGTGAATTGAGGATGAATTTTTAGTGTGATTATGAATATATAGGAGGTTCTTGAGGATGTGAAGTAATCCCAAGCTGGGTTGGTGAATATGGTAATGGATGTGGTAAGTAGTTCGTCTCTTGGTCCGGTTCTGGATGGAGTTTCTCAGACTATAGAGGCCATCATTGAGATAGTAACATCCTTTGATAATGTCCCTATTAAGAAGAGATTCTCACTGCTCTCGTCTTACTTGGAGAGGATCGTTCCTCTCCTGCGCGAGTTAAATAGGAAGGACACCCCTGCTTGTCAAGGCCTCACTACTTTTGTGGATATTCTAAACCATCAGACAAAGGAGGCAAATAAGCTGATCAGCAACTGCACCCAACGGAACCGCATTTATGTCCTTCTCAATTACCGCTCTATATCTAACCACATTGAGGATATTACCAAAGAGATTATCCGTGCCATAAGCTGCATCCCTTTTGCCTCTCTAAATGTTGCACTTAACATCAGGGAAGACATTGAGCAGCTGGTGAGTAGAATGCAGAATGCTGAAATCGGGGCTGCAGGCCTTGAAGAGGAAATTTTGGAGAAAATAGAGACGGGCATACAGGAAAGGAACGTTGATCGTAGCTATGCCAATAATCTGTTGGTTTCAATTGCAAAGGCTGTTGGAGTTTCAACTGATCGTTCTGCTTTGAAAAAGGAGTTCAGTGAATTCAAAAGTGAGATAGAGAATTTACGGCAGAGCAAAGACAAGGCTGAAGCAATGCAGATGGATCAGATAATTGCTTTGCTTGAAAGGGCAGATGTAGCATTGTCTCTTGATGATAGAGAAAAGAAGTACTTAATCAAGAGAAGGTCTTTAGGGCTGCAGCCATTGGAGTCTCTAATGTCCTTTTATTGCCCGCTTACTAAAGAGGTTATGATTGATCCTGTGGAGACTCCTTCAGGGCATACATTTGAGAGGAGTGCCATAGAGAAGTGGCTATCAGAGAAATACCACTGTCCCATTACATCGAATCCACTAGACGTTTCAATGCTTAGGCCTAATAAGACACTGAGGCAGTCTATTGAAGAATGGAAGGAGAGAAATACAATGATCGTTATTGCCTCTCTTAAATTAAGAGTGTCTTCAGGAGAAGAGGAAGACGTGCTTCAGTCCCTGGAACAGCTCAAGGATCTTTGCGAAGAAAGAGAAATACACAAAGAATGGGTGATTTTGGAGAACTGGATACCTACTCTAGTTGACCTTATTCGTGTGAAGAATCGGGATATTAGGAACCGAGCATTTTGCATCCTTTGCTTGCTGGCAAAGGACAATGATGATGCTAAGGTACTTTTGTGACGACTGCTTTTTCTTCAACCATGATCTTAATTAATTTGTTAATATTATCTGGATCCTTTGTGATGCATTTTGCAGGAAAAAATTGCTGAGGTTGAGAATTCGATTGCACCAATTGTTCAGTTTCTTGGGCGTCGAATAGGGGAACGAAAATTAGCTGTGGCATTGCTACTGGAATTATCAAAATGTGAATCAGTACGAGATGGCATTGGGAAAGTCCAGGGCTGCATACTTCTTCTGGTGTCTATGTTAAGCAATTCGGACCCTCAAGCTGCCCAAGATGCGAAGGATGTTTTGGACAACCTTTCCTACTCTGATGACAACGTTATTCTCATGGCAAAGCATAACTATTTTCAGTATCTCCTGCAACGTCTTTCTTCAGGTACTTACATTTCTTTATATCAATATCCTTTTCATTTAGAAAGATGCTGAATAAAACACCATTGCAGGCACCGATCATGTTAAGATGACGATGGCAAAAACATTGGGGGAGTTGGAATTGACAGATCATAACAAATCAGCCTTGGTCGAAAATGGTGTGTTGGACTTACTTCTTGTCGTACTCTCTCATGATGATGTCGAGATGAAGGCAGTAGCCATTCGAGCTCTTCTCAACCTTTCCAGCTTGAAAAGAAATGGTCAGGAGATAATAAAGAAAGGCGCAGTCCGTCCATTGTTGAACATTCTGTATCGACAAACATCATCACCAATGTTGCGAGAACTAGTGACAGCTACTATTGTACATCTTGCTATATCAACTGTACCTGAAGAAGGCTCTGATACAGTCCCAGTTTTGATGTTGGAATCTGGTGAGGAGATTTCCGAACTCTTTTCCTTCAGTAATCTTACCGTCGTGGCCCTGCAGCAAGACATTTTCCGGGCTCTTCACGCCATGTGTCTCTCCCCATCTGCTCATATTGTCAAGACAAAACTAAGAGAGGTAAAAATGGATACTTTGAACAACTAATTGTTCTTTTTTATTGCTAGTTTCTTTTAACTGTGAAGGCAATCTTAACAGGATTCGGCTGTGCAAATCTTGTTTCGATTATGTGAGGCTACAGATAGTGCCACATTACGAGCAAGTGCTGTGACACTGTTATGTTGCTTAACTGAAGATGCTGATGAAGACAGTGTGCTAGAGCACGTAACACAAACTTCAATCGAGACATTGCTCAAGATTCTCAAGACTTCTGACGATGACGAAGAGATCGCCTCCACATTGGGTACAATAGCTAACCTACCAAATTCCACTCAACTCTCCGAGTGGCTCTTTGAATCTAGAAATCTGTCTGCTATATTTAGATTTGTTCCTGATAGTAGAAACAGCCTCCCCCCTCAAAAGCAATGCCTCGTAGAGAAGGGCATGGGGGCCATGTGTCGTTTAACCATCCCAACAAGCCTCCAATTACAGAAAAAAGTAGCAGAAGCTGGCATCATACCATTGTTGGTGAAGCTCCTAGAAGCAGGAAACAGCTTAACAATAAGGAAAGCCTCCATTACTCTTGCTCAGCTTTCACAAAACTCCCCCAGGTTGAGCCGTCAAATCTCAAGACGTCAAGGCTTTCTTGGGTGCTTCTCTGCCTTACCTGAATCAGGTTGCCCCATTCACCGTGGACTATGTACAGTAGATACCTCCTTCTGCTTGTTACAGAGCAATGCAATCCAACCACTTGTTCAGGCTCTGAGCAATCAAGATAATGGAGTTTGTGAAGCAGCTTTAGACGCACTTTTGACGTTGATTGACAATGAAAGTTTGCAAAACGGCTGCAAAGTGCTGGAGAAAGCAGACGCAATGCCTGCTATAATCAGATTGATCAGCAGGCCATGTGTGAGTTTGCAGGAAAAGGTATTGAATTGTTTGACGAGGATTTTTCGGTTGGTTGAATATATTAACAAGTATGGAGACTCAGCTCATATGCAGTTGGTGGATTTGACTCAGAGAGGAAACAACCGCGTTAAGTCATTAGCAGCCGGGATTCTTGCTCAGTTGAATGTACTTCATTATCAGTCTTCTTATTTCTGAATACATACACCTACCTACCTTGTATTTTCTGTAAATAGGATAAATGTATGTTTCTTGATAGCTACTCTTCATTCTTTGTTCAGCAATTCGCTACTGAAATTCTTTTGTAATTTGTACTCCTCCATAATGTACTATTATTTAGATAGATAGATTTCCGGTCATCAAAATCTTGAAAGATTGGGTTCTGGAGGTGCTACAAAATTTTAATTTAGAGGAGGGGGGTGTTTTTCTCTATAATTATTTGGTGTCTTTAGAAAGAGTAGAATGATAAGGTATGAATGGTTCTTGTGGTGATGCGACAACTGTGTTTTTGGCTAGACAGTTTCTAAAAGAATGCAAGAATACTAAACTAAGAAAACAAAACATTGCAAATTTGCAATTGATGGTAAATGTCGTTTCATGAAAGTTAACATAGACAGACGTTTCTTTCTTTGCAGATTCGAAGGAAATGAATTTCGGCTTGACAATTCATGATGATAATGAACATGACATGTTTAATCGTACAAAAGTGCTCGTCGGGGCTTACCAACCAGATGAAGGGGTAGAGATATGTCCATTAGACTTTATCCCTGTGGTTGGCAAGGACTGCTTGGAGATATCTTTGTCCTCATTATTAGGTCGAGCTTCCTTCTTCTGTGGATAGGCTTCATCATATGTCTTGCTTCCGTTGAGTTTGGAATCCTTCAATCCAAACACAATTACCATTTCTCCCTTCACGTGTAAATGTATGTCATTCAAATCAAACAAATACAATATCATACATGTAATCACATGCAAGAGCAGACAATTTGAATTGGAATTTCTTCTAAAATTAATAATAAAAGAACATAAATGACAACATATTCAAAGACGTTAATGAATACACGATGGCAAGACACAACAAAGAAGACATCTTACTGAACTAGTACCATCAGATCTACACATTTCTCTTTCTAATTGACGGCACATCCAAAAAGGCGAAAAAATATACACTTGTTCTTCCAACAAGATCATGATCTCTTCACTTTGGTAGCCAATCTTTTCCTCCTTCCCACAAATTTAAGAACTTCATCAATAAGAATAACGGGGGCTGATACCAAGACAACAAGGACCCATTCGTCTAATGTCAATGGAACCACACCAAACACATTTGCAAGAAAAGGAACGTTGAGTATCAAAAAGTGGAGACCAAGAGAGACTGACATAGCTACCAGAAGCCAAGGATTTCTCCATGGTGGCATTCGAACCAAGCTATTGTCTTCTGACAGAGCATTCAAGGAATTAAACATTTCTATGGCAACCAGCACAGAAAGTGACAGAGTCATGGCCTTAACTTTGCCAACAGAAAAATAGTCACAGGGATTTGAGAAAGTAATCATGTGCCCACCACTAACGCTGAACGGAGATGCAGTAAAGTTGGACCAAGATGAGCATTCTCCCCAGTTACGAAGCTGAGATAGTTCGACTAGTGTATGCCCATCACTCACTAGATTTATACCAAGAAACGAAGCCCGAGTGTACCACAAGATAAATACTCCAACTGTTGCAATGCCAACATAAGACCCGATCACCTGCCAACACGTCCACAAACATAGTATGAAGCATCTTTGGACCAAACAATATCTAAACTAAATCTGAAAGAAAAGCTGTCCTAAAGTGGTAGAGGTAGTTTAAAAAAAAAAAAAACTGACCATGTAACGGAAAAACACCCAAGAGCTAATGAGCGCTTCATTGCTCTTCCGGGGTGGTTTTTGCATGATATCAACATCAGCAGGGTTAAATCCAAGGGCTGTGGCAGGTGGGCCATCTGTGACCAAATTCACCCATAGAAGCTGCACAGGTATCAGACATTCTGGTATTCCAAGAGCAGCTGTCAGGAATATGGATATAACCTCTCCTACATTAGATGATATCATATACCTGCAAATGAAAAATATATAAATTAATAAAAGCTCTGATAATTTTTTACCAGTAAGATATAAAATGGATATAAAGCTCCTGAGGTACCTGATAAAAGCTTTCATGTTATTGTAGATCGAACGTCCCTCTGCAACAGCTGATACAATTGTGCTGAAGTTATCATCTGCCAACACCATATCTGATGATTCTTTTGCTACCTAAAATATTGGCAGATGAAGAAAAATCAAACTTTAGTTTAATACTTTAATCTTTAGAAGGAAATTTATTAAAGCTGAAGATATGTTAAAGATACATGAACCATACTTCTGTAATAATAACTGTCTAAATGAATCACGATCAAATTAACACTTTCATAGGCAAACCGACAAAAGAGATTCAGAAAATAATTATAGATAACTCTGGTACCTCAGTTCCAGTAATGCCCATAGCTATCCCAATATCAGCAAGTTTTAATGCAGGTGCATCATTGACCCCATCGCCAGTCATTGCAACAATTTCCCCCATTTCTTTTAGCATCCTCACAATATCTTGCTTGTGCCTAGGTTCAGCTCGAGAAAAAACCTTTCCTCCAGGCTTTGACAAAATGTCAATTTGTTCTGAAGAAGACAGCGCCATGAACTCTTTTCCGGTGAAACTTTTTCCTTTTGGATCCTCACCTTCTGAAAATAACAAAATTTCCTTACAGATAGCCTCCGCAGTGGACTTGTTGTCTCCAGTTATCACCATGACCCGAATTCCTGCTTCTCTGCAATCCTCAATTGCTTTATCAACTTCTTCACGAGGAGGATCCTGCAATTTTAACAGTTTATAAAGTTAAGAAAAATAAATAATTCTATTTTGTAAATAATAAATGTGGATTAGGACAACCTACACGTACTCACCCTTATACCAACTACCCCAACAAATATTAGGCCACTTTCTAATGTGGAGTAGCACGAAGGATTGAGCAACTTCTTGTGTGCTGGATGACTGTCAGTATAATAGTCAGACAGCTCTCCCAAATCATCTTTAAAAGCCAACCCTAAGCACCGTAAACCCTTTGAACTCATATCCAATAGCCTTGATAACAACAGTTGCCTACAGTGTTCATCGATGGGGAAAATAGATCCATCTGCGAGTTGTACATAAGAACTGCGCTCCAGTAAACTCTCAACAGCTCCCTGCATGAGTAGAAGGAAAAAAACAAAAAGATCAGTGGAACAAGAAGAAGCCAATTACTGCGGGCATCCAACTCCACAATTAAAGCATAATGCATGGGAAATAATTTAAACAAAGGAACCAAATATTATAATCATATTTCCTACTGTATTTGTAAATATATATACCGCCTCAGCTGTCAAATTTTAAATTTGGAAAGAATGAGGATAAAAGGGCAACTGCCATAGATGTGATTATTCCAACATAAAACAGATTTTTCATGATTTATAAGTTATCAAGACTATATATGTAAAGGGTAATGTATTTGTGACATGGTATCTAACTAAAATATTTGCTATTTAAACAAATATAGTTACCTTGACAAGAAGTCGATTGCGCCCATTTGGCTTGCGGACAATAACACTCATTGATTTGCGGACACGATCAAATTCTAGTGTTGCAACTCTTTTTGATATTTTTGTCCACCACTCACAACAAGCTGAAGTGAAAAGAAACATTAATTAGATGTAATAAAGACTGAGCCAACAATGATGAATGCAGACGAACGCACTCACCTAATTTAACTGTGTTTCGATCAATCAAAAGGTTGGACAAAAGCTTTGAATAACGAATTTTGTCCTTCACCTCACTATCAGGAACTCCCATCTTTTCAACCAAAACCTTGAGAGCAGCTTCAGTTGGCAATCCCGTTGCTCTGAATAAACGACCATCACAAAATATTCCAGCATCATTACAAACCGCACAAATTTCAGCTACAGCTTGCAAATTGGAATCCATATTGTAACAATTCCAGTTCACTATTCCTCCATCCTTGGGGTCATAAGTTGTGCCTTCAACTTGGAAAATTCGTGAAGTTGTAGTCTTGCCTCCCAAGGTGAAGAACTCTGCTACTGACATCTGATTTGTTGTCAAAGTCCCAGTTTTATCCGAACAAATAACGGTTGTACATCCTAATGTCTCCACACTTGGAAGCTTCCGGACTATTGCATTCTTTTGCGCCATTTTTCTAGTGCCTAGTGCTAAGCAGGTTGTAATTACAGCAGGGAGGCCTTCAGGGATCGCAGCAACAGCAAGGGCAATCGCTATCTTAAAATAGTAGGTGCATTTATCAAAAGAGAATTTGAAATTTGAAGGCCATCTGTTAACAATCTCCCATGACAGAAAATATTTGTAGTTGATGAGCCATACAATGAGGCAAATGAGGCCAATAGCAGAAGTAAGCCTATTACCAAACTCATCAAGCTTCTTCTTCAGAGGTGTCTCGTTTTCTTCGAGTGATGCCTCGTGTATCTGTGTTTGAATATTGCCAATTTCAGTTAGCATCCCAATGCTCACAACTATGCAGGTGCAGCTACCATTGACAACTGTTGTCCCAGCAAAAACCATGTTTTCTTTGGCCTGCAATTCACAATCATCCACAAACACGGGGCTTGTCACTTTCATCACAGGCATTGCCTCCCCTGTTAGTGAACTTTGCTCGACTCTCAAGGTTGAGGTTTTCAAACCTGCAACTCTCATATCAGCTGGGACTTTATCCCCTACTCGCAGTTCCACAATATCTCCAGGGACGAGCTCTCGTGCAGGCAAATCTGGCACCAAGTAACCATCTCTCAACACCTTAGCCGAATCACATTGCATTTCCTTCAAAGCTTCTAGGGCTTTCTCAGCATTACCTTCTTGCCAAACACCAACAATTGCATTAAGAATTAATATCAAGACTATGACAAAAGGTTCCACATAGGATTCAAACCCTGACTGTTCATCTCCATTTCCTTGCAAATAAGCCAGAATAAACGAAATGAAAGCTGCTAATAAAAGGATTTTGACAAGCATGTCATCGAATTGCTCCAGCACAAGTCTCCACAGGGGCTTTCCCTTCTCTTTCTGGAGTTCGTTCCATCCGTAGATCTCTCTCCGCTTCTCCACCTCGTATGAGCCCAAACCCTTGTCTAGTTTCACTTTGTACTCTTTCAAACACTGATCCACAGACCATGACCATGCCTTGAATGATTCTTCACCAAACATTTCTTCCATTCTCAAACCACAATTTATCCAAACTTCATTCAAAACTCCTAAAAATAAATTATGGAGAATCGAGCAATTAACAGCAAATCTAACTGACAAAAATATAAACACAAATACTACGAAATTTGAGTGGTGGAAGAGATATAGCCACCAACTTAAGGCCATAAATGTTTTGCCCAAAACTCTTAATTACAATCTCAACTAACTCAGGTAGTTTAGTTACCAATTGTACGAAAAAGAATAATAAAGCAAGCAAATCTATGGTATGACATATGATCCTTCAACTTACAGTGAAAATTGAACGCCCCATATGAAAATACTCCATCTCAGTCAAATGTAAGAAAAGCCCAGTTCATTGAAGTGCAGAAAATGAAGAAAAAACCCATGGCTTAAAGATTAAGCAACATGGAATGGAAGAATAATAGTGGAAATTGTTGTGGAATAAATTTGGTCAAATATGATTTTGTTGCAGAGACAATTTCGACTGGAAAATCTTTGGTCAGTTCCTTTCCTTGGAGGAGTGGTTACATTCCCATAAAAGAAAAAGGAGGTTATTGGAATTTCTGTAGCAATTTCCCTGCATTTTTTTAAAATTCAAAAGCGGGATAAAGAAGTCATTTTTCTGAAATTGTTTTACGACTTTACAATTAATATATATTTTAAAATTACATTGACTTTGCTTTTGAAGACGTGACTGCCAAAAACCAGAAGAAGGAATCTCTCATGAATAGTCTGCAAAAATGAATAAACAAGTTGGTTTATGTGTTGTAGACTTTGTTTAAATAATGTCTGCAAATCTTCTTAGAAAAGAGAAATCTTGTATGGTTTCTCATTAGGTTTTTTATTAGACATCATTAATGCTTTCAATAATTTCAAAGCAGCAAGCTGTCTTCTTGTTGTCAAATTGATTGATGTTGGATCTTCCAATCTCTTCTTCATTTTTATTATTTTGTTTACAATAATGGTGATAAACTAAGTTTTTTTATCTACTTCTTTTCTTTACAATTTTACCATGTAATTTTCATCAATAGCCGATGTCATTTAATCATAAAAAATTATGATAGTTAAGAACATTTTAATAAAGGTAAAATTTTGTATAAAAATGGTTCATGATGAGCAATTTTAAAGTATCAAATATTTAATCAGCAGTATCAAAAATTTTATTAAAGATACAAAAAATTTGGGTGATTGATATTATATTATAATTGTTATAGATTTGATTTACCTTTAATATTTTTGATAAATATTTTTATATACTTAATCAAATATTTGATATTTTAGAACAGATTGATAATAAGCGTCAATATAAAACCTAACTTTTAACAAGAACCTCCATAATCGAATATTGTAGGTCAATAGTTGAATCTAATTTTGACCATGATTGCACATATACATATTGAATCCAATTAAATCTCGCACTTCTATTTTAACCAATTAATTTAATGAGTGTAAATTTTCATGGGACTATTTGTGCAATTTACCCCCGTTTAATAAATACACTACGTTTTATAAATTTTTAAAATACCCTATTTTTTCCATTTTTTTTCTGGCATATGCACATTTTTCATTTGGCTTAGTCTTGTATGCATCAGTTGCACCGTGCAACTCAAGTTTATTTAAAAAGTTATACAAAATATTATTGAAAAGTTACACATGGTATTACTGAAAAGTGTATCTTTAATAGTGTAACTTTTTATTAATAATTTGTATAACTTTTTCAGTATTAAATAGTGTAACTGTTTAAAAATACACTTGAGTTGCACGGTGTAACTGGTGCACAAGAGACTCACCATTTCCATTTTACCTCACTCCACAATTCAATGCCCCTTTGTCACCTCAACCGCTCAATGGTTTGGTATTTCAAACATTTGAGGAGGTGAAGAAAGACGAAATTATGGTCCTGATATTTCATTTGCTCGATAGAAATACTTTAAGGAGTGTGAATCTGCTGTTAATGAGCAGATTGAGTGAGTTTTCTTTTCTCTATGTGGCTAGTTATGAGAGAGAGGGGGGAAGGCTGCACGGATGTGAATAGGAGTGGAGCAAATATCGAAAATACCGGTATACTGCACTTATCATATCGAAAAATACCGAATTTATTAAAAATTTTGGTATACCCGAAAATTTCGGTACGGTATCGGTATATAATTTTAAATTTTTCGGTATACCGGTATATACCAAAATAACGAAATATTTTTGGTATAAACCGGTATACCGAAAATATTCCGGTATATCGATTATTTTCGGTATACCAAAAATATTTCGGTATCTCGGTATAACGGTATATACCATTTTGATAATTTAATATTTAGATTTAATATTAAATTTATTTTTATTTAATTAAAATTATACTTTAATTATTTCGGTATGAACCGATATGACGGTATATACCGGTATGAGCGGTACACCGACATAGTCGGTATTTCAGTATGGACCGGTATTTCGGTATAGATCGGTATATATCGAAATATCGGTACGGTACAATATACCGAAATTTTCGGTACAGTATACATTATGCATTTTTGGTATACCGAAATTTCGGTATATCGAAATCCGGTATACCGAAAATTTTGGTACGATATGGTATGGTACGGTATGCCACCCCTAGATGTGAAGAAGGGAGAGAAAATATTAAGGTTAAAAATATACTATAAATTCGATGTTATCATTTTAAAACGTGACTAATGTGTGCACTATTAACAAATGATTTGTGGGTGCAATTAACTGGGCCATGATATAATGTTATACTAGGCCCAGCATAATGGAATATTTTTCAAAGCCAGGCCCATGGGTTTAGCCCATTTAATTGGCCTCCAAGCATATAAGGGAGGTTTCAAAAGTAAAAATAGGGTTATGTTCTATCGGGTACAGATTGCCCCTACGCCAGTCGCTACTTCTCTCTCTATATTACAATCACTTCAGGAAGCATCATCCACGTTGTGATCTTGTTCTTTATCTTGTTTGCGTGGTAACTCTGCGATTTCCAATTATTTCTCATCTTTATTTATGATTTTGTTGATTTTTCTTTTTCTGATGATGTATAAATTGTGTTAGGGTTTATTTCCGACGTTCAATTTTGAGATCGACGAAGATGAGGCCCATTTTCTGCGGGAATTTTGAGTACGATACTCGTCAGTCAGACTTGGAACGATTGTTCTCCAAATATGGAAGAGTTGAACGTGTTGACATGAAATCTGGTATATATTTCCAGGGTGATTTCGTTCTCGGAGTTATTTCTTTTATACTTTTCACGGTCATTGTTTGTGGCTCTTTAATTCTCGCCGTTGAATTCTATTAAATTTCGATTTTGTTCTTTGTTCATCAAGGGTGATATTAGGTACTTGCATACTTTGTGATGTTGCTATTTGTTTACGCTGTGTCCCATTAACTTTCGTTCATTAGATCTTCCATGCCTTTGGAAGTTACTAAACTAAAGTCAGGCATTCCGTGGATAAAGGTTTAGTTAGGTGAATCTATGGCTTCTAATATATTTCTGTCAAGATACTATTTAGTTAATTTGTAATGTATGTATGTGCCTCTTGTTAATCATTCAGACGCTATTAACTAACTTGCATGAGTAGGTAGGGGCATGTGAGTATCCATACTACTACATATATGCGCCTTTCTTTTTTTTCTTTCTTTTAATTTATTTATTGAGCACATGAAGAATTTTCTTCTTGAATTTGCATGTGCTTCTATTAGATGTTTTATGTGGTTGTCGGTATACTGGTATACTCTTGTTTTGCTTGAAACCGTAATTAGTATTTGTCGGATCTTCTGGATTTAGCTTAGGTAGGATGTTTCAGCCAAATACATTACAGGTTGTATCTTGAAAAAGGGAAATCAAGAGAGTTCAGGAAATGTTTTTTTTTTTTGTACGAGGTCTCCATTTTTTAAGTGTTTGTTTTGACGCAGGAACGTCTGCTCAGGATAATTTGCTTCTACCATCTACTCTGCAATAAAAACCTCTAGTGCAAAGACAACCTACGTGCCTACCTGCTCTTCTACTTGCAGATGGACATGTTCTACATCTCTTTCACCCAACCTTCCCCATTCACTTTCTTCAATGCCTAGCATTGCCATCTCCATGGTAATGGTGGGGATGTGTACATTATGCCATGACTACCTCAATAATGATAAGGGATCTAGGTATCAGTTCATCATGCCATGCCTACAATCACTAATCTTAAGGCGATCAATGTGTCCTGTCATGCCATGTCTTCCATTTACTGATCTCGTGCTCTGAAATTGGTGAAGCATGCTTAGCAATGACTACTCAACTATCACCATGATCTTAATTTGCCTCCACTAATCATCTTTCTTTAGTTCAACATGCAAGGCCTCTGCATCCTTACTTTCATCAGAACCTTCACATGTTTGCAGGTGTTGTACTTTATTCAAATCTTCACAGGGAAAACAGTTTCCTGAACTTGTGAAGCAACTATCTGTAGCAAGAATGTGGTATGACTTGACTAATTGTTGTCTATGCTTCTAATGCTGGTTTTTTCACTTTCAGGGTTTGCATTTGTTTATTTTGAAGATGAACGTGATGCTGATGATGCCATTCGTGCTCTTGACAACATACCATTTGGGTATGACAAGCGTAGGTTGTCGGTTGAATGGGCCAAGGCATGTTATCTCTTTAACTTGTTGCAATTCTCTCTTTTGTCCCTTGTTAAACACTTTGTTGTTTCTTCTGTTCAATTATGAGTAGATGAACTGTTGAAAATGTGTATGTCGATTCGTCATGGCAGGGTGAACGTGGTAGGCATCGTGATGGAAGGGCTGCAAATCAGAGGCCAACTAAGACCCTTTTTGTGATTAACTTTGATCCTGTGCGTACTAGAGTTCATGACATAGAGAGGCACTTTGAGCCTTATGGGAAGGTTCTCAATGTACGCATTCGGAGGAACTTTGCATTTGTTCAATTTGAAACCCAGGAAGATGCAACTAAAGCTTTGGAGTGTACCCACATGAGGTAAGGGTCTTTGATACACTTGTCTATGTCTTGAAGTAAGAAAGATTATAACAACTTTGTTTTTTCCGTGTATTGCGTGTGCTTATATGTCCTTGAATTTTGCAGCAAGGTACTGGACAGGGTTGTTTCTGTGGAGTATGCTTTGAGGGATGATGATGAGAGGGGTGGAATACGTGACAGTCCCAGAAGGTATGGAAGGCGTGGAGATAGTCCATACAGAAGGTCTCGTAGTCCAGGTTATCAACGCAGTCGACCAAGTCCTGATTATGGGCGGGATCGCAGCCCTGTCTATGATAGGTACACTGGTCCTTCATTTGACCGACCCAGGAGTCCTGAATATGGTAGATACAGAAGGTAGTCACATTTCCTGGATATTGCTCTTGGCTAGTATTCCTATCTTGGTGTGAACGTCTATCTATGTTTTGTTTTGGTTTAATGGACACGATTAGAAACGTCTTATATGTCAAAATTGCATCATTTAAATTGTATTGCTTTTGTAATCGCTTATCTTTTCGTTTCATATGTAGAGATGGCTGCTTTATGCTTCTTTTTTTTAATAAAATCTATTATAGAAAATGATTTTTTATGCCCTCTTTTATTGTTCCTCTTAGTAGGTCACCAGTCCGAAGATCAAGAAATTGATGGGAACTAGAGTGGAGGTTGCTTTACTTTGGTTATTACAACTCTCTGTAAATGTGCTCGTCATCTTAGACCGTGAATGACAAGCTTATGGACTTAATTAGTCACTTCACTAGTATTGTTATTTTACTTTGAATGGTTGTAGTTGGTTGGATCAGTTTATATTTTTGCGTAGCTAGTAATCGTAATTTTGCATTTATTATTATGAAAATCGTGGATGCTATTCGTGCTCGCACCAATGGTTTGCGTTTTCTGGTGTCTTGTTGCATTAACCTCTACCAATGTAAGTGATGTTATAACACCTATGTTGCTTCCTGTATTTCTTTTTAAAAACTCATCCCTTGGTGATGGTAACAACCTATTTTTGACAAGCAACACAACCGAATTCACTTGTTAAAAGCGGCAAACTTGCTCCGTCCACAAACATATGTAATAAGTCGAAACAAAGTTGAGTCTCTAATGACATTTTGATGCATACACGAATTCATCCATAAATATTATTGTTAGATAAAAAATAATCAAGAAGAGACCTTGTGCATCTCCCCTTGAATAGCCTTATCAAGCCAGATTTGAGCATCTTCCATCATCCCAGGACTGAGTCTCACCATTAAAATACAAAACTCAGTTTCATTAAGCGCTCCATCGCCGTCCAGGTCCCCCTCTTGTACCATCGCCTCGGCGTCGTCTCCACTCATCCCTTCCAATCCCAAAAGCCCGCAATTCCTCTGCAGACTTTCAGCCGTGATCAGCCCCTTAGTCTGGTCGGCCAGCAGCCGGAAACCGCCGCAGAGCTCCGCCACAAAGGTGTCCACGTCCAGCTTATCCACCATCACCGGTAGCAGGTCTTCATATTCGTTGCTCTCTTGTTTGTTTTCCATGAGCCGGCTCTCAAGAATATATTGAACGATTTGAGATGAAATTTGTGATGCTCCCTCTTTATAGGACGGGGAGATATTATATTAGTAGGCAGGCATTATGCTATCGTCAATCATAGGTATTGATTCGGTGGAAAAATGGACGGTGTCGATGTGTTTCGTCTTTTTATAATTGGTGGCTGCTCGAGTTTGTCAAGCCTTCAGACTATATGCTACATTGTTGGAGTATTTGATTTAAAATTATTGGTATTTAATTCCAAAAACATAGGATTTTTCGAGGAAGGTTCGTTTGGGAGTGGGGGTGGGGTTTGTTTCTTAAATGGGACATGATATCATTGTCATGACTTGTGACTCATGATAATTGCCTACTTGTTCTGAAATTAGTGTTTCTTCCTAGAAGCTTCGTCTTTTGTTTCTTCATTTTGGATCATGCTATAAGGTATGGATGGAGTATACATCTCTCTCTCTCTCTCTCTCTCATATGCAAACTTACCGTCTTTCTTACTACTAGCATATACTGATTTTTATATTTCATATCCTGAAGAATTATTCATATATACGATACACCGTACAATTTAAATATACTTTTAAAATTTACATCATTTATCATCAAAATATCACATTACTGAAAAGTGTTTTTGTTGATAGAATTTACTGATCGTGTTCGTTTATGTGGCTTTACGACGGATTAATTCTACCAAACAATAATCTCATGATTTTATGTTCTTGGGGAGGGAGAGTAGAGAGCTTAGAGAGAGAAATATTACAATGAAGATTGTATTGATTGTGTGAAAATATGAGAGAATCCCTGAATAGTACAAGAGAGGTCTTATTTATAGGTGTGCAAATGTGAGACGGCACCTTACGATCCTATATGGCTTCCGGTGTTGAGGAGGGTTCCTTACCCTCGTCTTGATCTCTCACACCGTTTCCCCTATCACGCCTTGTCCTACTACTATGCCTTAGACTAGATGGGCCTCATTAAAAACCTCGCCGTAAACCATCCTTGTGGATAAACCGGACGGAGGGAAAAAGAGTGCGCCACCGGGGTTCTGCTGACAAAGGGCGAGCTCCCGAGCCTTGACCAGATTCCAGAATATCGCACAGTGATGTACCACAGTCGGGCGAGCTCTGGGCCTTCCACATGCGGGCGAGCTCTGGTCCTTCCCCAGCTCGGATGGGCCCTGGAGACCTGGCAAGCCTTAGGGATTATTTCTGAAACCGACGTATTAGTTCGCCATGTCAACATTTGCCCCCCAGCTCGCGCGCATCATGACTTTGTCCAATGTGTGGGCGAGCTGGAGAACTTGAGGTCTGGCGAACTATTTCCGGGGGGTGCCGAGCTAGTAGGCGAGCTGTGTCTCGGAGGTCGCTTCGGCTGACACGGTGTGGGATCCCAAGCGTCACGCAAATCTCTTGGTGTCTCGATTCCCGCCCATAATAGTAACTTTTCAAATTCTTTGCAAAAAGGTCCCTGATCTTCCGGGAATTTTGAGCTCGCGCCCAGCGTCTATAAATAGGCGGAAATGAGGAATTTCCTCACTTTTGCTTTCTCACTTCTCAGAGCGCATTTCTGGCGATCATCCCTCTGCTTCAGACGCGTCTCCGAACGTCTCCCAAGGTAGAAATTCAGATTTCTCCTTTCTCTCCTTCCTTGTTCCTTGTTTTCGGACGCCTACATTATGTCTGAGAACTCTTCAAGCTGTA
The DNA here is from genome assembly GCA_026898435.1 of Prunella vulgaris. Lineage (NCBI taxonomy): Eukaryota > Viridiplantae > Streptophyta > Magnoliopsida > Lamiales > Lamiaceae > Prunella > Prunella vulgaris. Next base: position 2,171,239 of record JAPKLY010000022.1, on the reverse strand, counting down.
CCCCCCCGCATCGTGATCTGGGCAAAGGACAAATGATCGATGACCTTCCAAACCCCCGAGAGGCACCTGTGGTCCTCTCATCGAGCTCTGGGGCGAGCTCTGAAACCTTCCCGGACAGTAGCGAGCTCTTGGGGTCAGTTCGTTCTGACTCCAGCGATCAAGCTACTAGCTCCGGTGAGGAATCGCCCCTCCGCGAACTCTGGGATTACTCAGAGCGAGCCCACGGAGGAGCCGCGACCCCCGTTGAAGAGGAGGCCGCCGAGATCGAGGCCCGGGAGGAGGTCGCCGAGGTTGGGCCTGGCGACCTTGCTGGCGAGCTGGCCCGCGAGGTCGACGAAGAGGTCGGCGAGGATATGGGGACGGAGGTCACTTATGAATACCTCTGTTTCATCGACTTTCCTTTTCCCCAGCTCCCTGAACATCAAGTCTCTGCCGAAGTCGTGAACGAGTTCGACTGGGGCGAATATGTGAGAACCCACGGGGCGAGCTTCCCCCTACCCCGGCGAGCTCCGATCCGAAAACCCGCTGGCAAGTCTGACCTTAAGGCCAACGGGGTGGAGAGCATCATGAGCGAGTTCGCCCTTCCGGATATTCGGAGGCGGTTCCGCATCCCGCTGGACATTTTTATGTATCCCGCTGAGGAGAAAGAGCGAGCCGACCTCCCCCCTGCCGGGCTCACAGCCATGAATTATCACACTTTGAAGGCGGGGCTCACCCTTCCCCTCCACCCCATCATTGGGCAGTTTTTGGCGGACACGGGCCTCGCCATTACCCAACTCACTCCGAACGCATGGAGCAATCTGTTGGCAGCCCTGACCGTCTTCAGCCTCGAGGGCTATGAAAATCGGCTGAGTACGACAGAGATCAACGAGCTCTTCATCGTGATCAGACAAGTGAGGGAGGGGAAGGGATATTATTCTTGCCAAGCTCGCCCGGGGGCAAATTTTTAGGCAACCTCCCCAACAAAATCCGGGATTGGAAGGAGCAGTTCTTCTTTATCGGGGGGGATTGGCGAGCTTCCGATGGTCGTGGAGGGCGTATCCCTACTCCAGAGACATATGAGGAGGCGAGTTGTAGGTGGCATACCTTAGTGTGTGTGCGTCGGATTAGATTACTGATCTAATCTATCTTTTTGCAGGTTTGAAGCGCCACAAGTCGAGCCGTGGGAAACCGGAGGTTTCGATTGGCTTCGAGTTTGTGCGGACGGTGTGTTGCTTGAGGGAGAAGAAGGATCGCGAGATCGAACACTTGTGCCAACACCACTGCCGCAGGCTCGCCGGCCTCATCACTTCACCACACCACCTCGCTGCTCAAGGTTTTGCACTTCTCCATTTTGAAGTTCTGCCAGCTCGCTGCTCCGTATATTGAGGTCGCCTGACCTACTTGATCATCTTGTGCAGGTGTAGGTCCTACTGCCGAGCTCTCACCTGTTGAAGTTCCTGAAGCATACTATTTCTTAGCTCGGCAGCTCAGGATGGGCAAGCCTCGCCCAGGGAGGGAAGGTATCCCTTCGGGGGCGGTCCTGGACGCCACAAAAAAGCTCGAGCTCGCCAAGGCCGCTGATAAGGCCGGGGGCTCGGGTTCACAACGGACCTCGGCGCCTCCCCAAACAAAGGAGAAGGTTGCCGCCATCAAGAAGGGAGCGGGCCGAGGCTCGGATTCAGAAAGGGGTACCCAACCCCCTCCGCCCCAGCAGACGAGGCGAGCTCTCCACCGGGGGGATGGCTCGCGGGTGAGTGAGGAAGAGGCTCACCCCACCAAACGAGTTAGGGCCGAGGGAGGCGCCGGATCAACCCCAGCAGGGTCAGGGCGAACTCTTGCTGTCCAATCTTCTCAGGCGCCCCCAACTCCTCAGAGTGCGCCCTCGCCGCCTCCCTACGGGGTCCCTATTCGGGATGATACCCTGCTTGGGCTCAATCCCGATAGGTTTGGGTAAGTGGGCGACCTCTTTTGAAGTTGGAACCCTTTGCAATTTCTATAATTTTTGCTAACTGATTTGAGTATTGTGTAGGTATACTCCCGCCGAGTTCCCGCAGCGACCTGAATCTCTCCATATCGCCGAGCGGTGCAGGGCCCTAAGCTCATCGAGGACCTTCCTGATGGGGCGGCTCGCCGGGTTTTTACTGAGGCCCCTAAGTACCTCTCCGCCTCAGAGCTCTGCATGATCGAGAGGCAGAAGCCTGCCGACAAGGCGAGGCTGGCGATGCACTACGCCTGTGCGGCAATGGCGGCGGCCCAGCTCGTCGGCGATGATGTCGCCGCCGCTGATAGAGCTCGCCATGATGCGAATAAGGCACTGACCAAGGTGGGCGACGAACGAAAGAAGGCCCTCGAGGGGCTGGCTAGGGCAGAGACCAAGGCAAAGGCCTCACTGGAGGCGGAGCGGCTTGCTATCAGAAAAGCAGAAAAACTTCAGGCCGACCTCCGCCAACAACAGGCCGAGCTGGATGAAGCTCGTCGGACGCTTGCTGCTCGGGAAGAGGAGCTCGCCCTGACCCGGATTGAGGTAGGGCTCCTCCGTGATCAGAGCCGAGGGAACTCAGAGGAGTGCCGTAAGCTGCGGGAAGAGGTTGCTGCTAAAGCTCTGGAGATCACCGAGCTCAAGAGCCGTTCTGACACCGCCATCACTCCTGAGGCACTTGAGCTCGCCGAGGTGGTCGCCACCGACAAGGGCTTCGTGCTCTGCTTTGCTGAGGTTATCCACTCCTTCCAATGGGTGCGGATTAACAATGACAGTGAGTGGGAAGCCCTCGTCAGCGAGTTTGAGGATTGCCTGGAGAAGTCCTCGATTCCCCCTGGCACGGAGCTGAATATAGGAGACCTCGCGGGCTATGGGATCAATCTTGACGCTGCTCGTAAAAAATTCAACATTATCCAGACGAAGCAGGTCTTGACTGCTGACCTCACCCAAGAGACTGAAGGTGCCGAGGGGGATGCTGGAGGCGAGGCCCCGCCGACAATGGAGCAGATGCAGGAGGTCTGAGGGGATGCGATGATAAATATCAGCGAGCTCGGCACAAGTGGACTCTCCGGGAACATCACTTCTGATGTCGAGCTTGCCATGCCCATCCGCCAGGTCGCCCCTACTCCAGAGGTCGCCGACCCCGAGCCCTAGGCCTTCTTTACTATTGCTTTCTTAGTTTAGTTTTTACTTTCCAACCTGTAGTAGGTCGACGGGTTGTGGAGCTCGCCCAGAAGGAGCCCCATTTTTGTAGCCTTTGCTTTTTGCTCAAGTAGACTTAGCTCGCCGGGCACACGCAGCTCGCCCAGAAGGAGCTTTTTGTAGTTCAAAGATGGCCAGCTGGTCGGCCTTTGTGGCCAACACAGCTACTTATACTTAGGATTTTTTCAAGCATATTTTTGGCTTGAAAATCTCTTAAGTATCTTTTTGAATATAAGCCGAGCATTTTTTGTCCAACTCTTTTCCTTTTATGCATTTACGCCTTTACGTTATAATTTCCTAAATAGCTCGTTTTTGTTTATTTTTCTGGTACATAATTGTTCGTCTTATTCTACTTTGAGATGCGAATCGTTCGTTTTATGTCACTTACGACTACAAATTGTACCTCTGTTTTGAGAGTGCGTATTCTTCGTCTTACGCCACTTAGGGCCGCGAATCGTTCGTCTTAGACCACTTAGGCGGCGAACTGCACTTCGATTGATTCACGTTGGGCCATTGGGTTTCATGAACCTTGCCTTAGACGTTTCTTCATCTTTTTCGCGAATTTTTCTAACTTATGGCAGTAGGTGCTTAGCAACCCTTTAAGGAGGGTACCTTCGCGACCTTGGGCACTTTGGCCTTTACCTTCGAGCTATTTAATTACAACGTTTGGGACCTTGGTCCTTGCGTATTGCGGATTTTTGAGCATGTGGGCGAGCTGGGTTTGGCGAGCTACCAGGAGCAGTGGGCGACTTGGTGCAGCTCGTCTGATTGGAGAGCTGCACAGGTCCAAACACTTGGGGAATTTTTTTGAATTTTTTTTTATAGTAACGTTATTTACATCGGTTGCCATCGATATTTCTAATGCAAACTTTTGACTAGTCTATTACAGGATTCTAGTATATTGGTAGAACTTTTTTAGATGTGCCGAGCTCCAGGTGTATGACGAAGCCTTGCCTTCTGCGTCTTCCAAATCATAGGTACCGTTTGGCCAGGCTGCGGTGACCCGGAATGGTCCTTCCCAGTTTGAACCGAATACACCTGGTGGGGCCATCAATTTCTTTTTTAACACCAGGTCTTCGACCTTGAATTTTCGGTCTCGGACCTGAGAGTTGTAATATTTTTCCGCTCTACGCTTGTAGGTGGCGTTCTTCATTTCTGACGAAGCTCTGGTCTCTTCGATCAGATCCTTTTCTACTGCCAAGGCTTCATCATACCCCACCACCTTCCAAGTCATCTTCTGGACTTCAACCGGGACTACGACTTCAGTCCCGAAGGCTAGGGCAAACGGGGTCTCCCCGGTGCTGGCCCTATAGGAAGTTCTATAAGACCATAGGACCTCCGGGAGTTCGTCTGCCCAGCTCCCTTTCTTTTCCTCGAGGCGGAGCTTCAATATGTGTTTCAAGATTTTGTTCACCGCCTCGACCTGGCCGTTCGACTGGGGGTGATATGGAGTTGAGTAGTGCTTCTTGATGTTCCATGAACTGCAGAAGTCCCTCAACTTCTGTCCGTCGAACTGCCTTCCATTATCGGTGATGACCGACTGCGGGAGTCCAAATCTGCAAATCAGGTTTTTCCAAATGAAGCCGATCATCTTTTCTTGGGTTATGGTTGTGAGAGCTTCGGCCTCAGCCCACTTAGTGTAGTAGTCTACTGCTACGACAGCAAACTTTACACCGCCTCTACCAGGTGGAAATGGGCCGATCAAGTCGATTCCCCATTTCTCGAAAGGTCATGGGCTGAATACCGACTTTAGCTGGTTGGCTGGGGAGTGGATGTTAGGTGTGAAAAGTTGGCACTTTCGGCACCTTCGAGCGAAGCTGATGGCATCTTTGCGAAGAGTGGGCCAGTAGTAGCCCTGTCTGATCGTCTTGTATGCCAATGCTTGCCCCCCAGCGTGACTCCCACAAATCCCCTCGTGAATTTCTTCTAACACTTCGGACTCCTGCTTCCTAGTTAGGCATTTGAGCAAGGGTAGAGAGAATCCACGTTTATAGAGTTGGCCATCCAGCAGCGTATATCTGGCAGCTTGCTTTACTAACCGACTAGCTTCCCAGTTGTCTACGAGGGTTGTTCCGTCTGTTAGGTATTTTTGGATTGGAGTGCACCAATCTTCACCACCTTCACTGTCCTCCTGCCCCCCGCTCGAGGTTTGATTTATCTTGTAATCGGACGTCGAGGGGTTTTTCAGTGTGGTGATCACAACCTCCGTGAATTCGGCTTCGCCATTGCTAGTAGCTAGCCGGGCTAGAGCATCTGTTTGTGTGTTTTCTAGCCGCGGTATCTGATTGATGTAAACCTGTGTAAACATCGAGATCAGATGTGCGGCTATCTTCTGGTAAGTCATCATTTGCTGGTCTTTTGCCTCATATTCCCCCCGGACTTGGGATATTATTAGCTGGGAATCTCCGAAAACTTGAAGATTGGTTGCCCCCACAGCTAATGATAGCCTAAGTCCCGCTATTAATGCTTCATACTCCGCCTCGTTGTTGGTTGCTCGAAAGTCGAACCGAATTGCGGAGGTGAAGACTTGTCTGTCTAGGCTGATCAGGACCACGCCGGCGCCTGCTGCTATGCTAGTTGATGATCCGTCCACATAGAGATGCCACGGAGCTATACGCCCCCTTGTCGGATCTTGTGGGAAAGTTAGCTCGACGATGAAGTCGGTAAGTGCTTGTCCCTTGATCGCTGTTCGGGGTGCGTAGGTTATACCGTATTGGCTAATCTCTAGTGACCATTTCAGCAGGTGTCCGGCGGTGTCTGGGCGTTGTAATATTTGACGTAGAGGGAATGTTGTCAGCACCTCTACCGGGTGGTCAAAGAAGTAGGGCCTCAATTTTCTAACACTCATCACCAGTGCATAGGCCAGTTTCTCTGTTGGGGTGTACCGCAACTCAGCTTCATGTAAGACTTGGCTCACGTAGTACACTAGTAGGTGTGTTTTCGCCTCCTCTCGGACCAGGACGGAGCTGATGGCCACCTCCGATGCAGCCAGGTAGAGGTATAGCTTTTCTCCAGGTATCGGCTTTGACAGGACCTGTGTATCCGCCAGGTATGTTTTGATGTCTTCGAAGGCTCGTTGGCATTCATTTGTCCAGACGAAGTGGTTTTTGAGGTGGAGCTTGTTGGCTTTGGCCGCCTCTTTATACCTCCGTGTGTTTGCCTTAATTGCCTCGAAAAATGGACGATTTCGGTCGCCGGACCTGGAGATGAATCTGTTCAGGGCTGCCATGCACCCAGTCAGTCTTTGAATTTTTTGGACGGAATCGGGTATCCCCATCTCGATTATGCATTGGACCTATGTTGGGTTGACCTCAATTCCCCGCTGGCTGACTAGGTGCCCCAGGAACTTCCCAGAGTGTACGCCAAAGCTGGTCTTTTTGGGGTTCAACTTCATGTTGTAGTGGCGTAGTATGTCGAAGGTCTGTTTTAGGTGGTCCAGGTGGTCCTCCTTTCTCAAACTCTTGACAACTATGTCATCCACGTACACCTCCATGGATTCGCCAATATGTTGGTCAAACATTTTGTTCACCAATCTTTGGTAGGTAGCTCCGGCTTTGATGAGTCCGAACGACATCCTTTCCCAGCAATACATGTTCTTGTTGGTGTAGAACACCGTTTGTTCCTGGTCATCTGGGTGTAGAGCTATCTGGTGATATCCCGCGAATGCATCCATGAACGTCATCATCTCATGGCCTGCGGTGCTATCCACCAGCTGATCGATGTGAGGCAGTGGGAAGTTGTCCTTCGGGCATGCTTTGTTCAGGTCCGTGAAGTCAATGCAGAGTCTCCACGTCCCATTGTGTTTTCTCACCAGGACGGGGTTTGCAACCCACTGCGGACACAAAGCCTCCTTGATGAGTTTGTTGTCTAACAACTTCTCCACCTCAACTGTTAGAGCTGTGTACTTGTCTGGTCCATATTTCCTTCGCTTTTGGCGTACGGGTCTCCTCGTCGGGTCTATGTTAAGCCTGTGGCAAGCATGTTCCAACGGGATTCCTGTCATGTCTTCGTGGGACCAGGCGAACACGTCCAGATTGGTCATTAATAACAACTCCATCCTCGACCGGTACGGTTCAGGTAACTCAGAACCGATGAAAAGTTCCAAGTCCCTTTCCGGGTCCACCGGGAGTGCCGTCAACTCTTCCATGGGGGTGGCTTTTCTCTTTTGACTTTTCCATCTCGGGTCGCTGATGAACTCGTCCCACTCTTCCTGTGATATCTGCGCGGGCTCGTGGCCTATGCGCGGTTCGATGTCATCGGGTTGACTTTCAGCTTGGGTGGGCTCGTCAGCTGTGAGCACCTCCGGTGGTTTGTCAACTTGGGATGGTGTGGTGACTTGGGAAGTTGGGTCAACGTCCATTGGTGTTGGTTCTTGACCTCCCGCAGGTCCCCCACCTTGGGCCTCATCAGCTACCTCCATGGGAGTAGGCTGCTGCCCCTGCGCAGGTACCGACCCCTGCGCAGGTCTCAACACTTGGGTTTCTTCCAAGTCCTCCATTGGTGTCGGTTGTGTGTCTTGCACAGGTCCGGTGCCTTGGTTGATTTCTGACAAATCGCCTACCTCCATCATCTCAGTTTCGACCGAGATGACGTCTAGGATGTTTGGCTCGTCTGCAGGAATCTGTACGTCCTCTTCGAGGATGTGGACTTGTGTGACAGACTTCTTGACCTGGCCGTCTTTGATCTGGAGTAAACACTCTCGGGCCTTTTTCTGGTCACCTTTTATAGTTCAGGCACCTTTTGGAGTTGGGAATTTTAAACAGTAGTAATAGGTCGAACACGCCACTTTGAATTCATTAATAAACGGACGGCCAAGGAACCCGTTGTAGGAGGACTGCTGGTCGACAACTAGGAAATCTATAAGCCTAGTCAGTCTCCTTTCGGGATCCTCAGCCGATACAAGCTGGACGCTCAACCTAACACTACCTAGGGGGACGGTTACAGCTTCTCCGAACCCCACTATCCTAGCATTGCTAGGTTCCAGATACGACTCAAAATCACCCAAGGCATCCAAGGTAGATTTGAAGATAATGTTGGTGAATGCGCCGGTGTCCACAAGTAGCCTGTGAACTCGGACGTTCATGATGTTGGCGGTTATCACCAATGAGTCGTTGTGGGGCATCAGTACCCCCTCCAGGTCCGCTGAAGAAAATGTCAGCTCGTCAGCAAGCTGTGAGATGGACCTGGGGCCGGAGCTGCCTTCCTGCATTTGGTTTATGGCCCAGATTTCGGCCTTCCTCTTTCTCCTGGATATGGAGGATCCCCCATCCTGGAGACCTCCGGCAGCTCCGATCGCCTCCTCGAGAACTAGGAGCTCTCGGGTGGGCTCCAAGTTTTGCTGAGGCTGGGGAGGTGCTCTCCGTCTGTTGTGGGGACCAGGTTGGTCTGCTTCCTCTTCCTCGTCATCGGAGGTAGCCTTCCTCTCGAACCTCGGTCTCTTAGCTGGGGCCTTCTTCACGAACTCGACCAATTTCCCCTCATCGTAAAATTTCCAGAGTTGCTTGAGGAGGTCTCGGCACTCGCTGGTGAAGTGGCCGATGGCCTGATGGTAGGCACAAAACTTGTTGGGATTGAGCTTCGTGCGGTCCTGGCGGATCCGCCTTGGCTCCTCCAGCATGGCCTTGCCTTTGACGGCAGTGAAGACGTGGTCAACGGAGACAGTGAGGACCTGATTAAGCTTTTCTTTGAGCTCGTCTCCCTCGCCAAAGGCCTTTAAGTTCCGGGGAGCTTTGTAGGTGCCCCCGGACTTCTTCCCGTAGGGCTTCCTTTCCTCGTGGGCACCAACTTCTTTCAGTAGTGCTTCCTGCATAGCCACAAACACCCCCGCCTTGTGGCGGAATTCGCTGTAAGTGTTGGGACATGCGAGGTGCATCTCCTTCCAGAGGTCGGTGCCCCTCCTGAGTCCGGCCATCGCTGTGACGACATTGGTATCCTCGCTTACCGGCTCGCCTTCCAGCAGAATTTTGTCGAACCTCTTCAGGTATTGCTGGTCGGTCTCGTTCTCGCTTTGGTGGATGTTGGCGAGTCGGTGCTTCTGGGTAAGGTAGGATCCGAACCCAGAGAAGTGGGCCAGGAACTCCCGCGAGAGTTGGCCAAATGAGCAGATTGACCCCGGGGCGAGTGAAGAGAACCAGCGGTGAGCTCGATCTCCTAGGGTCAGCTGGAAGTTCCGGCACTGGGTGGAATCGGTGGCGCCGACCAAAATCATGAAGTCCGTATACTTGGCCAGGTGGACTTTCAGGTCCGATTCGCCTTCGTATGCGGACATCACCGGGAATTGAATTTTCTTCTGGAGCGGTGCGCGGAGGATGGCAGGTGCCAATGGAGATGTGGGGAGAGTCGTGGCGTCAGGTCCGCCAGACTTGACTGCTATTTGTGCTTGTAGCATTTCGACGGCCTTTTTCAGTGAGGTCAGCTCGTCATCTCGGGTCACCTCCGGCGGAGGCTGCTCAAAGGTCGTGGGTCTCGCGGACGCACGTCCCTGAGGTGCCTCACTTTGGGGTGACCTCTCGGTGGCGAGCTTGTGCCGAGCTAGCCTCCTGTACGGTGGGGAGTACGCTGTAGTCCCCTCTAGTTTGGGTGCCCTGAGTGGGCCTGGTCTGCTCCCGGGCTTCGACAGCTGGAACTCGCTTGGGTACCAGGGCGAGCTCATCCTGTTGTCGCTGCTGCAACCTCTGTAGGGTCGCGATGGTGCATTGGAGCTCATCAGGGTTGCCGACCAGATCCCTCAGGGCAGGAGCCAAGTCTTCCTGGGTCACCGCAACTCGTGGAGGTCGCGGAGCTGCGGTGCTCTTCTGGGGAGGTGGTTGTGATGTCTCCACCACCTGGCGTGAGGTCTCCACCTCGGCCTGGTTTTGATCACCCCCTTTAGACCTTCCCGCAGCTGCGGAGGCCTGTCCCTTAGCGGCTAAAGTGTTAGCCATTTTTGGGTTTCGGAGGGGGTAGCTTGTTGAAGGTCGCCGGGGTTGAGGGAGGTCGCTGGGGTGGTGGAGGTCGCTGGTGTGGTGGTCGTCCAGCTTAGGTGGAGCTGTGCAAGTTTTCGTCTAGCCTCGCGTGTGACGAATTATCCGAAATTCGGTTTATTCATGTGCACGCGCGCGTTTGAAAACTTATTCCGGGCCGATTTCGTGAAATCCAAAAACTCGGGTTTTTGTCCGGAAATCTGGGTTCTTCGTTCAAGGGATGAAGATGTATGTGTATCTTCAAGTGTTCTTGAGTTTTATCAAGAACATCTTCAAATCTTCAAGCAAACTCTAATGTTTCGTTCTTGAGATTTTTAATTTTTCAGGTTCGCGGACCACCCTCCTTCTAGCGTCAAATTGTTGATAGAATTTACTGATCGTGTTCGTTTATGTGGCTTTACGACGAATTAATTCTACCAAACAATAATCTCATGATTTTATGTTCTTGGGGAGGGAGAGTAGCGAGCTTAGAGAGAGAAATATTACAATGAAGATTGTATTGATTGTGTGAAAATATGAGAGAATCCCTGAATAGTACAAGAGAGGTCTTTTATAGGTGTGCGAATGTGAGACGACACCTTACGAGCCTATATGGCTTCCGGTGTTGACGAGGGTTCCTTACCCTCGTCTTGATCTCTCACACTGTTTCCCATATCACGCCTCGTCCTACTACTATGCCTTAGACTAGATGAGCCTCATTAAAAACCTCGTCGTAAACCACCCTTGTGGATAAACCGGACGGAGGGAAAAAGAGTGCGCCACCGGGGTTCTGCTGACAAAGGGCGAGCTCCCGAGCCTTGACCAGATTCCAGAATATTGCACAGTGATGTACCACAGTCGGGCGAGCTCTGGGCCTTCCACAGGCGGGCGAGCTCTGGTCCTTCCCCAGCTCGGATGGGCCCTGGAGACCTGGCAAGCCTTAGGGATTATTTCTGAAACCGACGTATTAGTTCGTCATGTCAACAATTTTTATAATACATTTTTCAATAATAGCATGTGTGATTTTTCAGTAATATTTAATGTACTTTTTTAAAAATTACATGTGTGTTGCAAGGTGCACTTAATACACAAGAGACTTACTCATCCAAATATAATTGCACCATGATTTTTTCGATTGAAGCAAATTAAATTTATATTGCAAAAAAAAAAAAAAGTGTTTTTAAGTACATGTAAATCTCAACATAATTGTGGAGCATGAGGTCTATAGTAATAGAATTAATTTTTGTACATTATTAAGAGAATTAATTTGATTACTCTTTAAGTCATACCACTAGTATTCATCCTTAGGGGATGTTTGGTTAGATACTTTAAAAAGTGAGTAATGGTAATCAGAGTCATAGTGTGTGTTTGGAATGACTCTATTATGATTTTGATTTCTAAAAATCAAGGAATCAACCATAATTCAGTTATTTGAGAACTATGACTTTCATTCCATTTTCATTCCTATACTTTTTTCATTCCTTACAATTATATCAAACGCCCTCTTAATCCCTTGGATGGAATTATGCAATACATCGGGCATTTTCATTATAATTTAATAGAGCGAGTAACTTTTAATTTGTTCTGAGGATATTTTCTTCTTCTGGTGTAGGTATATACCAAATTCTTGTTAAATTACTGAGTAGATCTCTCATACAAAACTTCTCTAAGTATATTTTTTCACATTTATATGATTTACAGATTATTCTACGAGAGTGAAGTTTATCCAATAACTATTATAGAATAAAAGCTGTAAATTTTTCTACCAACAAAAATTATTAATTTATTTCGTCCAGTATCTTCACATTATCAAGACATGAATCGATTCATAAAAAATATAAAAGTGATACATTTAATATATACTTCCTCCGTCCCATAATTTTTCACACTTTCCTTTTTCGTCCGTCCCACAATTATTTTCACACCCTATAAATGGAAACTATTACTTTAACGTTATCCTCACAATCCAACTAATTTCATTATTTTAATAATATAACTTTACACAACACTTTACTTTTCTTAAAAGTTGTGTCATCCCAAAGGTGAAAACACATCTGGAACGGATGGAGTACTATTTTGTAAAAGTATTTAAATAGAGCATGAACACTATTAAATCCCAATGAATCCGCTTTAGTTTTGCCAAGAATTTCACAAGTTAACTACTATGTTGTTTTATCATCATATTAGCATGTCGACCACAACTTATATAAATTGTCCTCTATGCAGTGCGAAAGCACTATACAGATTACGGCCTTGATTAAAAGGATGTCACTTGCACACGTGAAATAAACTTTCACGCTTAATATTTTTTAAGAGAAAATTATAAATTAATTTACAAAATTAACATTAATTATAAATTGATTTTGTGTATAAAATAATATGATTCTGTTTAGAAAAAAAATACTTCTATATAAATATTGTGAATCAGTTTATAAATATAGTCACTTTTAAAAATCAATATACAAATGCCATGTTTCTAGTCCAAAACCAAATAACGTTATTGAAATGACAGAAAATCTGTAATTTTGAAACACATTCTCTATTCCGAAACTTATTTCATCATACACAATTAATAATGTTACATGCATCTTTTGACACTACTAAACTATATATTAATATCGTATCACTAAGTGCATGAGTCATGACTGATAATAGTAAAAATGTGTAATGATATTAGTTTCATACCATTACACAAGTTTCACATCAAAATCACTCTTCTAAAATTGTGTTCCGTGTCAATACCCATTAGTGAGAGATTGTACGTTTAAATTGTCATGAAATCAAAATAAAATTTATCTTACAAATAAATTTCATCATTTATTAATCAGAAACATAAATTTTTGGAAATTAAATTTAAAAATATATTCACCATAATATTTCATAAACATAATCGTCTACAATTTAAATCCATTAATAATAGACATAAACATCATAAAAATACTTTTAAAAATAATATTATATTTATTAAAAAAATTATTTTATACATAAAATTTTATTAAATTATCTCTTCGAAAATAATTTTTTCTATTTCATTTCACTTCTTACTGGGGGCTTGTCAAATACTCTCATGGGCCTTTTGATAATGGGCTTTGTAAAACGTTATCTTGTAAGGCCTAGGCCCAGGCCCATCATATTCATAAACCAATTATCATTGTGTATTTGTCAAATAGGAGTGTATAGGCTAAATAATACAGATTTATAGGCAAGGCACAGAAGCAACTTGCAGGCTCGACGTGCGGTAAGGCCTGACCTGAGGCTCGACTTGCGAACCGGCTTCCTCTGTTGTTGCGCCAAGGACAACAATTAGGGAAGGTGAGTTTGCTGTCAATTAATTTGATTGTGCTTGCTGAAAGATTCCCTTGTTTATTCTTCTTTCGATTTGATCCGATTCTCAGGGAAGAGGGAAGTGTTTCTGCAACTTTTAGAGGTTCAAAGTGTCTTATTCATAACATTAATAAAAGACATGCAAAGTAAACAAAGGTTAAGTCTCACAAAATTGTCCTTAACCCGCTGGTTATCTAATCGTATGTAAACCCTGGCCATTGAAGTAAACGCACCCTCAATAGTTAGGACTTTCTCTGCCCGTCTTCTCTTTGTTTCCATTTTTACAATCTGAGGCTGCGAGTAGCTGGTTTTCCGGCGTAATTCATCGGAAAACCGAAGATGATGATGATATATATATATATATATTAAGTTGTAGCTTTTGTCACTGCTTCTGTAGAATAGGCAAACCTACGTCAAGGTTGCTTGATCATACCGATTTGACTTCGATAGATCAACGATCAATTAGTTTATCTTTTTCCCTTATCCTGAGTATAGCTGGTTTTTTGAAGCAGAGAGCAAATGGAGTTCTGCCCAACTTGCGGCAGTATGTTGCTGTATGAGTTGCCTAACATGGAAAACCCTGCCAGATTTTACTGTCCAACATGCCCTTACACATGTCAAATAGAGAACAGGGTACTTTGCTGCATTATTCTCTGTATTTTATAGATACTCAGACACACAGGGTTGGTCTAATCTTGTTTCCTTAACAGGTCAAAATAAAGAGAAGCGTCCGCTTGGTTAAGAAACCCATGGATCCAATTTTCTCCGAAGATGACCGCCAGGACTTGAATGTAACTGAAGGTTCGTCTTTGAATCATTCCTGAGTGATTCTGCACCCTAACTGTTCTAAATTCATGTTTTGTTGTTTATTTGCATCTGTCCTGAGCATAAGGCCTTGCTGGTTTGCTTTCTGTTGATGGCAATGATGATGTTTAATCTAGCTGGTTTTTACTTGTTGGTATAGGTGTTGATCATTGTTGCATTAGTGGCTTTGAGGGTGTTTGCGAACTCAGGTGGAGAGGACAGAAAGCTGCCCTCTCACAGCTTTAGCTTCTGCAAACACACCTTTTAACTGCTAAGGTTCAAAGGCTGCAGAATCATAAAATCATACAAACCTTGTGCATATTTTACCTGTTTTGACTTTGACATATTTTCCGAACTCATTACCAATTTACCATAATGTTCGTATCATATATACATGTATCACTATTTGTTGAAGATCTTGAAATGAGCCTAGTGTTAGTTTTTAAGTTTATGCACTAGTAGAAATTGACCTGGTGTACCTCTGTAAACTTTTGAATTTCCTTGCAAGAATAAACATTTAAATTTCGACTTGTCTTGCTGATGTGTTGTTCATGTGCAGCATCATGCCCCGATTGCGGTCATGACAAAGCTAATCTGACCCAAGTGCAGACCAGGTCAGCTGATGAACCGATGACCGAATTTTACACCTGCATTAAGTGTAGACACACTTGGAAAGAGAACTAGAGTTCCGCCTCCATTGTTATGCTGTGAAGCTGCCTCTTGAATAGGAACTGGAGGATAGAAGCTTATTCTTCAGAAAAAGACGCATCTTGATTGGTTCCATAGCTGCAGTGAGAATTTTTGGTACTGGTGGTAATGCATTTATATAGGTTTGAAGAGAAATTTTGTTCTTGTTGTTCTGTTTCCCCTGCATACTTCCTGCTCCAACAATTAATTTAGGACTACTTGGTTGGAGGGTTTTAAAATGAAGAATGGATGAACTAAAGAATTAAAATAAATGTATTGCGTGATATTTTGATTCTTCTTAGCTACAATGATTTCATTCCAGAAAATTAAAGTTTTCCCATTTCTTCATATTTCATTCCACCAAAAAACATAACTCTCTTTTATTTATTTTCAATGTATCTCTTAAATATATATATATATATATATATCTAAAAAAATTGGCAACCAAACAAATTTAATTACTCTGTTGCGAATTTTATGTTAATGATAAAAATTTAGCAATGTAATTTTACTACATGTTGAAGTATCATGGACAATTTATAAAATAATTATGTAAAACAAAAATATACTTGCATGTTATCAACATATGCCCTCAAATAAAACAATATATAACCCAGGCACAAGATAATATGGTTAAGTCTTCATCCCAAAAAAAAAAAAACTGGGGTGGAAGACAAAGGTCTCTTGTAATATATACATTTTCATCCAAATAAAAAAATGTAAAACAATCAAATAAATAGATAGTTGAACATGAATTTTAATCTTGGACATAGGCACTCCTGGTGTTAAAACAAGCAAATGACCAACACTTTCTTCAACGAACATCCTCTTTCTTCTTCGTCATCCACTTTTTCTTAGTGGCCTCTATTGCTGTCTGCTTCATTCGAGAAAGTTCTTGAAAACATTGTTGATATTGTGTTTCAATGGCATCAAGTTCCAACTTCAAATCAATATCATGATCTCTTTCTAGCAAATTCAAGGATGAGCAACAGCTCACGAAGCTCCCATCTTTTGATACTCTCTGATCAACATAAGATAAATCTGAGTTATCCGTCAAGCGGTCCATTGATTGCCAATCTGAACTGTGACTTCTACTTTCATCAGTTCGGCATTCATCATAATGATCTTTAAACACCATCTCTGATACCGTTCCATTAGAACCTTTAAATGTCTCATTCTTTAATGAAGAATCTTCTCCCATGAACTCAATATTTGCAGATCCAAGTGAGAATTTATCTAGCATCATCGTCAAACATGAAGATGTAAATGCAGGAGGAGATACCAAAGTGGAGTTGCCATGTATGTTATGGCCATCAAATGGTAAACACCTTTGATGATTCGTATTAAATATAGCTGTGTTTCCATGATTTACCATTGATTCGGGCATCTCCCATTGATTTGATATGCCACTTGCACATTTACCTTTACTAGAAAAACAATTAGATGATGGTGTCCAATCAGGCAAAATCCTCGATATTAGGTAATCTATGAACTCAGCAATGAAAACAACATCATGATCAGCTAAATCTAGTTGCTCAACCATTTCAGCAGCAACAGCAAGAGCAGTGTCTGTGCCAAGGTCGAAGTCAAAGTGTATGTTCCTCACCAGACCTGCAATTTAAATAAGTTACAACTGGAATCTAATTTCCATAAGTTCGGTAAACAAACTCATTATCTACACACTTACCATCCTTATCAGCAATGCGCAATGTCAATGATATTGAGTTATGGTCATTTTTCTTTCCTTTCAATATAAATTTGTTGTTCTGGTGTGATCGTTTAAACTCCAAAACAGTAGAATAAGGGGTTCCGCAATTGGAGTCCGTATACACAGACTGGTTATATTCTGGGTCAATATCCATAGAATGATGCCCATAATATAATGGGCTTAAAGATCTAGGAACTTCATAAGGAGTACTCCATGAATCAATCATGGGTACTTCAAGATGTTCAAGATGAAGAAAAGGGTCCTTAAGAAGCTCCTTAGCAGATAACCTTTCAGAAGCTGGAGCCAAGCATTTTTCAATGAATTCTTTAACCTCCGGAGAAGACACTTTTTCAAGAGAAGCAGGTTTGACACCCTACACAGTGATATGCTATTTAGACAGTGGCCATAGAGAAATAGAGCACTAAAGAGCAAAAGGAATGTAAGAAACTTACAGATGTAACCTTCTTGAATATTTGAGCTGCATTTTTGCATTCTGAATAAGGATATTCCAAAGTAACCATCTCCAACAGACACATTCCGAAAGAATATATATCTACTAGTTCATTGTATTCCTCTTCGTATAGCTCAGGGGCCATGAATTCGGGAGTTCCTAACAAAATAACAAGTATTAAGCACTTTCAGCAGACATCATTTACTTTCAAGAAAGTAGAGTTCAAAATAGTTGTATACCAGTGACACTTTTAGCAGTAGGCTTGTGCAAGTTGGTTGCCATCCCAAGGTCCCCAATTTTAACTTCTCCATGATTCCCATTAACAAAAATGTTGTCACATTTCAAATCCCTGTGAACTACAGGAGGATTTTGAGTGTGCAGATAGTTTAAACCTCGAAGAATCTGTCTTGCCCAATTCTTTATAGCCTTCATATCAACCCTTTGGTGCTTCCTTCGGAATCTAATAAACAAAAACTGGAAAGTTAGCATAAATCACAAATAATCCCTTGATAAGCATGAGAAAGAAAAATAAACTCACTGCCTCAGACTCCCTGATGTGAAAAGTTCTGTAATCATGTTAATAGTCTTCTTTTTCTCGTCAATCCAAGCTTCATAAAATTTTATGATGTTGGCATGCTTCAATTTCATAAGAAGATGAACCTCAGAATACAACTTCTCCAAATCTTCAAGGGACTGCAACATGTCAGATATTTTAACCCTGTTCCATGCTACTTCTATCCCATCAAGTTGGTCAAAAGCCTTGTACCTACATAGGAAAAATTAACATAATGGTGAGAATCAATATATGCCTTTACTCGCATATCTCAAACCCATCATAAAACTAACTTCATGCTAAAAAAAAAACAAAAAAAACCAACACATACACAGTTTTGAATGCACCCTTGCCCAGTACTTCATTATACTGCAAAAGAAACACTAGCCATCAAAGCCATGGAAAGAAACAAATGCAACAATCTACAAATTATTAAAACTCCAAAAAGTATCAATCACAATAGAAACAAGTAGTATCTTTAGTGGTAAACTTGTACTCTCATGACCAGATTATGAACAGAAACATTGACAAAATCTGCGCTTGGTTGAGTAATTTTTAGAGCACAAGGAATGGGAATGAATTTACATGTTTGGTTAGAGTGAGGAGTGGGATGGGGCCCCACTTTTGGGGAGTCAACCATTCCACTGCTAATGAGATGTATGAGTTCCTCATCACCAAATGTGTCCAACCAAGCACCCCTAAATTTTGCTATATACTAGAGTTATAAATCTATGTCTAAATATCACAAACAAGAGATTAACATAAATTTACCCGAACATATCGACCACTTTTACATTTCTCCACATAATCATCCTCTCCAAGATTAGCCTCTTTTTTACCAGAAGAATTAGCATTTCCATTTATTAATGGATGTGACGACCCAAAACCCGAACTTGAGCTCATCCCCAAGCCCGAACTGGAATTCATTCGGGTTATCAACAACAACAACCAAACAATATTTTCACAAGAAACGTAAATTATCCATACACCAAAGAGAATGCTGGGAGGATAAAAGTGGTTCCTCCTAATTTTTCGAACAAAAAATCCTCTAAAGCAATAATGCCATATGAATTTATTGGCGATCGTTCGCCAGTAAATCGGAATAGGCATTCCCAATTGGCATGGATGTTGACAAGATTAACAAACGATTAATGCATTGACAGATTTATCTCGAAAAGGAGAAAGAGAGAGGGAGAGAGAGAGAGAGATCGTGGAGGTCAGAGAAATGGGAAGGATCTTGAGTCACACCAACACGAACGCAAGTTTCGTGTCATTAGCAGCACCCCAATTCCCATAATCAAGGAAAAACTGTAAATCTACTGCGACACAGAGATCAAATCAGGATCTTTCCAAATAAAAAATTATAAGTCTAAATTAGTGTCTACAATAATTAGGGCAAAATTGAAATGGTAAAACTAAAACTAGAGTTCCATGATGAGAAAAGAAAAGGAAAAAAAAAAAAAACCCCTTTTTTTGTTTTGTTTTATGTGGGGTTAAAGAATTAATGGGAGTGAGAAATAAATTATTTCATGATGGAAATTAAAGTAAATTAATGAGATTTGATTAGATGGGGATTTGCCTTGATTAAATATGAATTGAATTAATTTAAAAGCGAAAATAATGGTGCAACAAACATTTGTGCGGTTGGGGATGGATATTGTATTGAATTCGCATCTTGTTTACTAAACCATATTCCATTAGTAGCTTATTATATGCCTCAATTACTTGTTCACCATCATAGTAGCTTATGATATGCATCAATTACTTGTTAACCAATGTTGATTTATATAACCATGACATGCTTATTTAGCATAGCTTATATTAAAAAAAACCTTAAAATTTATTTTAATCATAACATTTATTTTATAATTTAAATAATTATTGAATATTTTATAGAAAGATTTTGTTTAACTGATAAATAATAGAGAAACACAACAAAATTATCATGAAACAAATGACAATGAGTTAAACGATTCCACAGTTTAAAAGCACAATAATTTTAATAAGTTAAAAAAGTTCAAGAAAAATTTAAGTAATTTACCATTTGCATGTTAATTTGTTAATTAGTGAGATTCGGTCTGCTCCATTCCATTTCATTTGAGTTTGCTAATTCAATTCTCCGGTTCATATTTTACATTTACATATATAAAAGAATCATATTCCTACTTTCTACTCATTTTCTCTCTTATTTATTTTTTATATTTATTCACTCCTTCCCTCCCTTTTAATTTTTTTACATTTACTCATTTTTTATTTTTATTAAAATTTAATTATTATTTTATTAATAATAATAATAAAATAAAGTATTAATTTATGTTCACTTAATTATTAACTTTATAACACAAATTATTATTAACTTTATTTTCTTTATTCACTTTATTTCTCTATCCAAATATGTCAAATCTTCCTTGAATAAAAAAAGAACATGACCTAAAATTTTGACCTCTATTTTGTAAATGTTAAACTTCTATTCTTAATTAATTTTTTTCATTAAATTTTTTCATAGGTTCAAGCTCTCATGTAAAATTTTCATAAATCAAATTCAAAATGAACTTTTATAGTTAAATAGTCATTAAAAAAATACAAAATTTTTTGAGCTTATGAAATTAACAATTCTTTGAATTTCTAACCAACACCTACTTCCTTATTTATACTTATTTACTCCTTCTAAAAGAACAGTAGAGATTGTTTGAAAAAAAAGTTTGGAGAAATTCTTTGTTAATAATCATCTACCATTGAAAATTCAGTGTAAGATATTATTCTTTTACTATACTAGAAGCTTTTACACCATTCAATGACAAATAATAAAAAAATTCATAGATAAGCATTAAAATTATATATGAGATTATCTATATCATTATAAAACTATATTGGTATATAATAATCACTATACATCTACTAAAAATATATATTACAACATTTTTTAAAAATAAAAATTTCCATGTGAAAGAGAAGGTCAAAATTAACTCTAAAATAGACATTTAAGGATGTAAACAATATAAATTAATTTTACTTAATTGAAATTACATTTTAATTCACCTAACAAATTTATGACTTACAAAAGAAATATGATTATAACTTAGAAAGAGTGCTTTTAGGTCCGTCAAGTTGTCGGACTTGTTGACGTTAATCAAGGTTTGTAGCTATTAGATCTAAAATTTAATAATTTAAAACTAATGACATGCAATATATTCAACTAATCGTCGCACTTTCTGTCGATTTTTATCATTAGAGGTGGTTGTTTTTGTGATTGTGCTCGATCAGTCGACCGAGCAGACCTACTTGAGCATATTTTTTTTAATTTTTTTATGAATGTACTTTTAAGTGTAATTTTTATATTTTTCACACTTGTCCTTCTTTCCCATTTAAAAGAAATGTGTGTTTCTCTTTAGTTTTTTCTCATAAATTATTGTAAAAAAACATATGATACACTCATTTATATATTATATGTACCAATAGAGTATTAATAAGTTATAATATTGTTTTATTTTTATAAAAGGGTGTTGAAAATTGTGGAAGTTTGTGATAGTGATTCAGAGTGAAAAATGAGGTTTTTACTTGTGGAATTTTTATTGATCGCAATGAGAAACATTATTTCAATTTCTAAAGTTATTTTCTCCCCTTATCATTATTAATATTTTATATTATTTATTATAGTTTAGCAAAAATATTATATATTCATCGTTGAACAACAATTTATATGTCCATCCATCACTTGATAAAGTACTATACACACAAACGCCATTATGAAAATTACTTACTATAAGATATTAGTTAAAAATTGTTCACATAATAATATCAACTTCAACCATTTATTTTAATAATACCAGATAAACAATTAATTAAACCGTAATGAAGTCTCCAATTTATATGGTACTGCACCATATATAATTATTCAAATTCTAAGTAGTATTTGCCAAGTAGCAAGTCTTTCGTTGGAATACAAAATTAAGTAACAATTTTATTTAATTTTTTTTCAAAGAAATCAAGCATACATTAGCATGAGAAGGAAAGCATATCTTTCTCCGATATTAGGCGTTGTGAAAGTAAAGGTTTCCTTGGATCCTCATACCAAGAATCTGAATTGAGAGAGAGAGAGAGAGAGAGAGAGAGAAATAAAAGTAATGATGTTCATAGTCCATGAGGCGAAAGAGAGAGAAGAAGCCTACGGGAGCGGCAACATTTTGCGAAATGCAGTAACATCTACATGACAGCATCACTGGAATTTTTGTTGAGAATCAATCGCATCCAAACACGCGCTGATCTTTCTCCATTTGCTCTAAAATATTCACCTCCAGTGGGGAGTTTTGCTGAAATTTCTCAATTTTTTGCACTTTCTTTCGCTAGTTATTGACAGAGAACGGAATGGGCTTGCTCACAAACAGAGTGGAGAGGACTGAAATCAAGCCTGGGGATCATATCTACACTTACAGAGCTGTTTTTGCATACTCTCATCATGGTTGCTCTCTCTCTCTCTCTCTCTCTCTCTCTCTCTCTCTCTCTCTCTCTCT
>JAPKLY010000022.1:2127212-2149087 GCA_026898435.1 Prunella vulgaris | reverse complement strand
TCTCTCTCTCTCTCTCTCTCTCTCTCTCTCTCTCTCTCTCTCTCTCTAGGGTTATGTTATTGCCACTGGAGATAGCTGCAACGTTGGGCTATTTGCTTTTACTTGTTTCCGAGTCTTCATTATGGATTTTGCCCTGCACTTGGTATTTTCATTGTGTTTGGCATTTCCATTGTTTGTGGATTTTGTGTCTGTTTTATTTCTAATTGCTAGGGTTCTATATCTAACTTGATTTTTATAAGTTTTTGTCATGGGTTTGTGCAATGAATTAATTCTGATCTTGATTCACTGCCTCCTTTTTCAAGATAATTGCATGCCTATAAACAATTACTACCCTAATACAAAGGAATTTGCACCCTAAGAAGGGCCACATGTTAAAAAAAAAAAGGGTGCTTTTAAATTAAATAGTGTCATATGTGTATAACTTTGTAAATTTGCATGTATTAATGTCTTTTTTATTAGTATTATGCAAATTTACGTGAAACATTCAAATGAAAAAAGAAGTGCAAATTGCTCGGTAAATGAAGCTTCTCATCATTGGCTTCGAATTTATTCCCCCTCGAAAAGACTAATTGTGATGAGTCTTTTTCAGAATCCATCTTCTATTTATATAAAATGAATTAGCCAAAATAGATGAGACAAAATTCCTTCTTGATGGAGTAAATTTCAATTGCACGGGACAAATCTGTAGTATCTCATTCCTTTACTATATTGTGCAAATTTCTGTAATTTCAGTTTCTTCTAAAGATTGTGGATGTTTCTTTCATTAAGCTGTTTTAGCATAAAAAATATTTAGCATTTGTGTGTGTCCATTTTCAATTTTCCCATTTAATGTATTAACTTAAATGCAACTATCCTCTATATTAAGAATGCTTGGCAGCCTATTGTTTAACGTCTGATTATTCAGGTATCTTTGTTGGGAGTAACAAAGTGGTTAATTTCACCCGTGTTGAGGCCTCTTCCAGTGAAACTGCTCTATGTCCCACATTTCCTGATTGTGGTTTGAGACAGCCTAATAGTGGAGTCATCCTCTCCTGTCTTGATTGCTTCCTTAGAAATGGTTCCCTTTATGCTTTTGAGTATGGTGTCACTCCATCCGTTTTCCTTGCTAAAGTACGTGGAGGCACATGCACAACCGCACAATCAGATCCACCCCAAACAGTCATTCATCGAGCAATGTATCTCTTACGCAAAGGATTTGGGAACTACGATGTGTTTCAAAACAACTGCGAGGATTTCGCATTATACTGCAAAACGGGGCTCTTGACAGTTGATCGTGTTGGGGTTGGCAGGAGCGGCCAAGCTTCCTCCATAATTGGTGCACCAATGGCCGCACTACTTTCCTCCCCACTCAAATTGCTAATGCCAAGTCCCCTGGGAATTGCTGCAGCGACAGCAGGAATGTACTGCATGAGCAGATACGCGACTGATATTGGTGTCAGAGCTGACGTTATCAAGGTGTCCGTGGAGGACTTGGCTGTCAATCTTGGTTGGGGCGATAATGAAGAAACACCGTCCGAAAATGTGGCGTCTAATACGCAGCTTATCAGGTGAGGCTGAATCGTCAATGTTGTTGGATTGGGTTTCGAATCCCGTCTTCAACTCTTAATAAAACTCTTCTGAATGTTTAGCAAGTGTACTTAGTTTGTTAGATGTAATGGAAACTGTTGATTTGCAGTATACAATGCAAGTTCTTTGTGGATTTGAAATTGGGATTGTATATTTTTTTTCATGACTGTTTTGCTGATAACATAGTTTATCTGGAGAATGTGTCAGATATGCAGAAAAATTTAGGTTACTCTTTATTGTACTATGAGACTGCAAAATCACATCAAAAGAAGGTGCATCTCCTCTGTATCCTTATTAACTCGTTATTTTTCGAACTATTTTACACATGGGAAGAAGGGGTGTAAGGTTTTGAGTCTTGCCTACTAACTTCCTCTCCAATAATGTTGGTGGCAAGACATTTCTTTCTATCCTTTTCTTGAATAGTTTAGTCAGATGGTAAATCAGCATCAATTTTCTTTGCTATACATCATCTAATATACTCATGAGCCACCCCTCAAAGATGCAAGAACCATTTCTTGATTATCTCGAAAAACTCAGACCTTCTGAAGGGTCATCACAGTCTTATCTTCTTGATTTTCTTCATCAACCTCTCTTGCATCTTTTGAGCTTCGATTTTTCTTCATTTCTTTAGCACTTTCAACTTTGAATTCTGCTTTCTCAGCGAGACCCTCTACTGCCTCGACAATCTTCTCTATTCTTGCTGCAATCTCTATCAGCAAAGACGATATAGTGACTAATGGAACGATTTCCACTACAGTTACTACGGAAGGACTAGTAACCAAGCCTCCCACTTTTGGCTCCGTTGATGGGATTGGTTGTTTGGAGAGTGATTTCAAACCACTCTGAAGATCTTCAACAGCACTCCTCATTTCTTCAACCATGAAATCTATCCTTGACGATTTTTGCATGGTAGCGATGGAAACAACCAGCTGTTTTAGTACAGCTGAGGATTTCACACTTAATGTTATGCAGAAGTTGCTGAAGTGCTTCTTGAGGAGATCAGGAGCCTGCAAGAAAGCACAAACTCTGAGTTCTGAGAAAACTGGAAGCATAATAACTCAAGTGGATCTGTTTATATTGCATGAATGATTGATTACCTGAGAATCTGAACTCATGCTACCATTCAACGCTTCGATGCAGTAAGCACAACTTCTGAGTGAAGCCCCAATCTTAACATACTCTTTCCATGGATGTCCAAAATTGAAGACACCATGTGCAGGCTCCCATCTGGCAAAATTGGCCTGCAAGATAAAAAAACAGTATCCTTGTCAAGCCTGTTCTTGATCGTGTCGATTTTTTTAAGAGAGAGAGAGAGAGAAGGAAAACTCACCAAGGATTCTTCAGTAGCTTTAGAATTAAGGGCACATTTGTAACCTTGCAATGTCTTGTTGGAAGCCTTGTCATCATTTCCGAAGTATTCTGCAACACATCCATCCAAGGAGTCGGACAGCTTCTCCATGTTGTTTTTTATCAGATTGTGAAGCTCAGTGCCTGCCCAGACAGGCCAGACAAGCATGGCAGTTATGATGCAGATGGATGTCCCTATTGCAATGGTGAATAGCCTATGATGAGCCAATTCAAACAACTTCTCCACCCGATACCCCGAAACTGAAACCAGGCTGAAGGTCAGGATAAAGATCATCGCCCCATAGTCGAATCGAGCTTTGATCGATGGAATAAATCGGGAGAAAGTAGCTGCAGCAGCTGCAATTCAAGAAAATGGAGCCAGGTAACTACAACTAATTCTCATTTACATTTAAGATTTTTACTTGAATTCTGACAACATTTTTATCAACTTACCTAGAATAAAAACTGAACCTTGAAGAATTATGGGCTCAAAT
Source organism: Prunella vulgaris (assembly GCA_026898435.1). Lineage (NCBI taxonomy): Eukaryota > Viridiplantae > Streptophyta > Magnoliopsida > Lamiales > Lamiaceae > Prunella > Prunella vulgaris. The sequence goes on along the minus strand of JAPKLY010000022.1, from coordinate 2,145,680 downwards.
TTTTCTCCAGATTGGCTAGCTACCCAATGAACACCAACCCCTAATAATCCTGCTAAGAAAGTCCCAATTGCTCTATTCACACATTTACAAAGGCAAGCCCCTGCAATATTAATGCTTGTAGTTAATGTAAAGTTTTACATGAGAGAGAGAGAGGGAATGAAGAATAAAGACTCACCAACAGTGTATTCGAAAACTACGACAACGGTCATAACAGCCCACATAGCAGTGCCCCCAACACCATCATATAAAGGCCTCATGTAGTAAAAGAGTGAAACAAAAGTAAGAGCCATCCCAACTTTCAGACAATGCACTACTTTCTTTGGCTCATTTGCTGCTATTTTCCAAGCCTTCTGAAGGAATCCCCAAACTTTCCAAATAAATCCCATGACAACCCCCTCTAATCTTTTCCAAATTCTGCTCATCAACGAGCACTCCGGCTCTAAAACTTTCGACGTCCCACCTGGCACGTTCATCCTCCATTCCAATCCTCCACGCGCTTCACTTTCCTTCACCATTGCCTCGGGTAACAAATTAGTAAAAGTGAATCTTTGTTAAGTTTTTAGAGATAATAAGGTACTATTTAATTATGCTAGCTTGAGATGAACAGGTGAAGTTGTTTGGTATGTGTTTTGTAATGGAAACCTTAGCCTTCACACAATCAAAATTGTGTTTTTTTTTTTTTTTTTGTTGGCTAGGTTAATGTTGTGATTAGTTGCATGGACGAAGAACATATATATAAGTTGAGGAAATTCTAAAGTTTAGAGGACCGTACGTACAAGAAACTATAGTATTTTTGGTGGGTTTATTTATTTTATTGCAAAAAACTTGTCTCTTTTTTACTAGTTACCAAGATTTAGACCTCTCTTTTTATCACTTTTAACAAGAAGAGCTCAGCGCATTTACCTAATAAATTAACTTAAACAAATTAATATATATATATATATTATATACACATATAGCTTAATTAGGGCATGCATCTATAAATGTAAATTTAGATTATCATTTTCCTTGTTCTTTGGCATGATGTCACATGGATATAAAGCAGGATATACCATAAACTTTGGAGGAACACTAATTTATTTAGTCATATATTGATAATTAATATTGCATCTTATAATGTAAGCACACAATTAATTCATGATGAGATTTTTTAGCTTCAAATTATATGCAGTCTCATTTCACAACATGTTTTCATGACCTGAATTAATTTTTCAAGCAGTTGTACAGATTTAGTTACCATTTTATTAGTATATTGACAAAAAATTGTATGAGATCGTCTTATGATATGAGTTCACATAAATTAATATCAATTCTTATTAAAGTGATAATAAGTCATGTTCAATTTATATTTCATCTAACTGTCTCATTTCAAGTGACGGTCTCACACACGATTAACTCTAATATTTTTGGCTAATCTAAATATTAACAAAAATTAATGACCTAAATTTAGGTTGATAAAAAAAAAGACCTAATTCTATTACACTGCTAGTTTAGTTGAGTACAGCTCAAAGTTGATGATCTTTGCTGATTAGCAAATCATCACTTATACTATTATTATTTTAAATATAAGTGACATTTCTCTAGATTTCTGTTCAACTTTTTTTGGTTATCTCTAAACTATATCTATATATAATGCTATCATGAAAAAGGCCTCATGCATTAGCACTATGTATGTATCCAAATTAGGTCATGAAAGAAAACAAATCTAATGATAATTGCTGCTCTTTCTAATTGGCTGATTCCAGTATTTATAAAGGTTTTATGTTGGTTAAATCAATGCACTAACAATTTCCCAAGTTAAAAATGAAGCACCTACACAAAATAAAGTTAAATAAATGTAAATTGCAACGCAAGTTTAACTATCATGGAAAGCTAGCCTTGCTTATTTATGATACTTCAACTTTCATTTCTTGATTAAAAATATATATAAAATAAATCACTGACCAAATTGCTTGCATAAACAATATTACTTGATCCACTTTCGAAACATCATGACATTTCGTAATCACAGTTGTTGCATGTAAATTAGATATTAATATGTGCACGCATGGACCTCTTATTCGAGTCGAGTCAATTACTTAAAATTCGAATTCGTGAAGACGAGACGAGTTAGTCGACTCGACTCGTCATAAATGTGGGGAAGGATTAATTTGAACTCAGAATTTTCATTTTATGAAATGATTAAATTTAATTTGGGAAAGAATTTGAACTCCAAATTTTCGTTTTATAATAAAATGTTTAAATTGAATTAAGGGAACGAAATCTTTTTTCATTTCTTTTGAAGCCAAAGACAATTATATATATATATATATATATATATATATATATGTGTGATAATATTATTATAAGTTATTGCAAGTAAAAAAAATAAAAATTAGTATAAGTATGGCTGCTGTGGCTTTCAGTGTATAGTGGAGTATTAATTAAGAATGTATGTGGGTTGAGGAGATTACAGCATCGTGCTGCATGACGTTTGGCACATTACATGTCGAGAAACACATTACATCGTGCTACACATTGATAATTAGATATACATGCATTAATTTAATATAGTTATTATAGATATGTTAATTTCACAAGTTGCTCAATAATTAATCAGAAAACACTAATAAAAGCAAAGACGTATAAAAATTGTCACTAAATAGTTTGTAATTGTCTTTAATTAATTTGTAAAAGTGAGGTTTAAATTTGGGTACGTGTGGCAAGTACTAATTGTGTGAGATCTCTTACTAATATTATGGACTGAATTCGACGCAAATCGATTCGTACAGCTACACAAGTTGAGTTCGATCTCATTAGATATTCAATTTATATTTTATATAATAATGATTTGGCTCTTCATAATTAAATTTCTTCTTATAATTTTATTAGACTTGTTTAATTTGATAGGCTCGTTCAACCAGCTCATTTTTTCATTCATTAATATCGTTCAGCTCGACTAAAATAACAACTCTATGAAACACCATTTTATAAAAATTATTAAAGAAAAAATTGATCAATTAATTTCATGTAGTATCGAACCGTCTCACAAATAAAATTTGTGGAGCAACCTCTGATACAATTAGTTCTATAACAATGTATATCTTATCATTATCTATCTATATCCATGTGTCGGGAAAAAATTAAAATAATTAAATTCGACAGAATTGACATGTGTATTGGTAAAAAGAGTAAAATTTAAGTTGATGTAGGCCTAACTAAAAAATAATAATAATTTGTTATCAGATGATGATATGGAATTCCAATATATACAACATAATTTTATATTATAGAAAAGATTTCATCATATTGTAAATCACAAAATTCATGCATACTCGTCACCAATATTGCATTAAAATGGTTGTCACTTGAATTTAAGTTTGCCAAATGTCAACTTCACCTCCTGTAATTAATTAGCAAGTACGTGAATTGAAGTCCTAAGTCTTTGAAATAATTGGTTATTTTTCCATTTACATATATATAAATAATATATATAGCTAGTTTGATGTGTCCAATGGCATATTTTCATTGGATTGGAACAATATATTATTGCATGATATACATATGCTTCGTCTTCACATCACAATCGACAATTGTCCAACAAACATATTTTTATTACAACAGCTATAGCCGTGTTAAAAGTTCTACTTTTTTTTCCGAAATAAATTTTAACAACTTAATTATATAAATTTTAAACATTTTATAAACTAGTTTAAAGAATTTATAAGGTCGTCAGACTCATATTGTGTAAGCAATTTAATAACCTAATTCCTTTACATTAATGGTGTTTGTCTGAGCTTATAAACTCTTTAATACAGCTTATAAGTTCTCTTGGCTCTATTTGGATGAATGAATTTGAAAGTGATTGGATTTAAAAAAAATTACATGTAAGAAAACCTATAATTCAAGTTAAGAATTATAAAGAGATGAGATGAGAGGAAAAAAAATAAGGAGAGATAGATATGGAAATTGGTAGAGAAGAGGAATTTCAAATGACATAATTTTGAAGAGGATTTAGCATTCCTCCATTTTAAATATATGTCAAATTTAAGTATTTGTAAATTTTTTTAGACTTTATTTGGATAAGTGAATTTGAAATCCGTGGATTTCACACACAAATAATCACTCTTTCCAAGTAACTTTGATTAATATACAAATACTTAGATTTGAGTTTATGTTCAAAATTGAGAAATTCTAAATCCTCCTCAAAATCATGTCATTTGTAAAATCCCTCCTCTCAGCCCTTTTATCTCTATCTTTCTTCTATTTTTTTCCTTCTCTCACAAATCCATGAATTTTAAATCCACCCATCCAAATAAAACTTAAGTCATCCTCTTATTTTAAGCTTTAAAAATAGCCCAGCCCAAACAAATCCTTGGGCTGCCCATTTTCCAGCTTTACTTATTCAACTTGTAGGCTTTAAACGAGCGCTGGAATTATAAACGGGCCTAAATTATTGGCCACATATTTTAAATGAGTGGACTCTAATTGAAACTAAGCTTAGTCCAAACTTTGATGTATATTCAAAATTTTATATAAAATTAATTTAATTTATCATTAGCTATGTTTTTTTTAAAAATAGAAGTAGGGAGAGATCTTTTTCTCTCTTTTTTTTCTTTCAATAAAACAAAACAACTATTGCACATCATACATTTAACGAAAAGGTCATTTATATAAAAGCATGAGGCACGATCCAATAACAAAACTTAAAAAAAAGAGTAACAAATCGTAATAAATGGATAATAAAAAATTGAATTATTATGGTCACTTTTTTCTCATTCAGTAATTCAATTATTTATTTTATTTTTATAAAATACATTAAAACAATACGTCAATCACAATTAAATATTGAATTGACATAAAACAAAATCTCATTCTACTAATATTTTAAAACAACATATACTTTTTATTACTTATTAAGAATTTTATATTTAATAATTTTAATATCATGACTATAGTTGTTATACGAGTCGAGCAAGCCCAAGTAGTGTCAACTCGACTTGACTCGTTAAACTTATCGATCGGCCCGGCTCAATAAGAAAGATGAGCTCGAAATCGAGTTCCGCTTAGCTTGTTTAGCTTAAATTAAACTAAAGCTCGAACTCAAAATTTATGAGTAAATCCTGATTGAGCTCGACAAAATTCAACTCGAGCTCGACAAAACTCCACAATTCCACATATTCATATTCTTATATTTCAATAAAAATAAAACTATCACTAATTTAATATCCTAAATTATATACTCCCTCTGTTCATCAAATTATTTCACTTTTTTTTTTTGTCCATAAAAAATTTTCTCATTTTTTTATTTGGAAACAACTCATATTCACAACAAAAGTTTGAATCCCACAATACTCTTACTTTTCTCTTGTTTTACCTATCAGTTTAATATAATATCATTTTTCCGTGTCGATTATGAAATGAGAAAAAAAATTATGAACGGAGAAGTAATATTTATAAAATAACTTTTATATACCGAGTCTATAGAGTACGCGTGGGCCGAATACATTAAATAAACGAGTATTTTTTTTTTTTAATTCGAGTTCGACTCTTCTCTTAGTAGAAGCTAACTCACGATCACCTCATTTTATTTAACAGCTATAATCATGACTTTATCATGTACCACTAATTTCCAAAATAAACATAGAGTTCATATCCTTTATTTATTATACAGTTTCGTTCCCTTATCCTTCTACACTTCTTTTTTAAATTAATAGCGACTCGACTATTAAAAAACTAGAGTTTTATCTATTTTTAAATCGATTCAATAATTAAAAAACCCGACTTTATCTAGAAACCCGCGACAAAAAGCAAACCAAACACGCCACAAGTCTTCGAGACCCGCCCCCTTCGCTACGCTACGCTACTCTACCACCGTTTCGATCACTCCGACGTCGCCGTCGGCTCACTCTCATTTAATTCGGGTCGGATCACTATCAGATTTGGATCTGATCGGAATCGCTGAAGATGGGAAAGCTGTATGTGCAAATGGATCCGCCGGCGGATCTGAACAAGAACACGGAGTGGTTCACCTATCCTGGGGTTTGGACTTCCTACATATTGATTCTCTTCTTCTCCTGGCTCATCGTTCTCTCGCTTACCAATTGTACCCCTGGCATCGCCTGGACAATCGTCAATATTGGCCACTTCCTCGTATGCATATCGTATCTTTCTGTCTAATTATTACAGTTAATTCAATGATTTTGTTTGTGATTTTCAATTTAGTTTAGTTTCTCCCTGAGCCCATTAGATTGTTCAATTAGGCCGCAGGTTCTGTGTGTGAGAGTAAACTTTAATTTGGATCTCTAGTGTGATTGCTATTTAGGGTGTACAAAGTCATGCCAAGTTTGGTTTGAGTTGTCATATTATCAATCTGGGACAAGCTACAATTATACTTGCCGTGATTCTAGCTTGAGCAGCATGCACTTTTTATACGTTATCATTCCCAGCTTGTTTTTCAAGCTAGATTTTGTATTCAAAAATTGATGATCAGTTAGTGATATATAGATTTATTTGATAAAGGGACAGCTCAAATTAGCTACTCGGTCCCCTCTTAAATTTTACACTTCCCTTTTCAAGATGACCCCAATAAACTTCCTATTCCAAAAAAAAACACACACACACACACTTAATACCTATTTTATTTCAAAATACTATTCATTAATTTATTTAAAAAGTCGGTAAAAAAATGTTTTCTTAAAATTCGTGCACGACAAAATATGAAATTTAAGATGGGACAGCGAGAGTATTAGGTATTAACCTTAGCTCTTAACCATACTCTGAATAGCGTGGTTCATCTTTAGCCATTTTCCGTCTTTGATAATCGTTGGACTGTTGTTAGAATATTGTTCTAAATTCTTTTGTTACTTGCCCAACATGACTCTGATTTGTTTGGCTTTTCTTAGCCATTCTTGATGTTCTGTACATTATTATGTCAATGAACAAGTATAGGTTTACTTCTTGGTTTTTCAGAAGTGGATAAGTTTCTTTGATTGGTTTAGTCTAATTATGGGGGTATGTTTAGACAACACTGAAATCATTTTCTTTGTAATTGCTTAGTTGTTGTCTATTGGAGTTTACTATGGAGAGTGCTTTCTGGTGACATTGTGTATGTTGCATTTGGTCTGTGTTGAATACTGTGCAAGTGCTCCTACCAATCTTTGCTCTTTCCTAGGCATATCGAAACTTGCCATCTTTTTTCATTCTGCCTAGTAAAAGTAGGCAAGGGCATAGTGGTTCCATCCCTAGAACTAGGTGCAGATTTCAATCAATAGCTTCAAATGTTGCTTCTTAAGGTTAATGGTTTGACACACTTTGCAGATTTCAACATCTGTCACCTACTTCTTCCTTACCTAATTCAAGAATAGTGTTAAATTCACATGCAAATATTTAAATGAATGTAATCACTGGCCGCTGCTTCAGTTGATATCGAATTTTGATGATTGATATCCTCCTTTGTCTGATAAGAATTAAACTTATCAGCTTGCTGAAGACCGGTCTGAGATTCGATTTGAACATATATTTTATGCTTCTATGTATAGGTGACTTACCACTTCTTCCATTGGAAAAAAGGAACCCCTTTTGGTGATGATCAGGGAATCTATAATGGATTGACATGGTGGGAGCAGATTGACAATGGAAAGCAGCTCACTCGCAATAGAAAGTTCCTCACAGTTGTTCCTGTGGTACTGTAAGTCCCCCATACCTCTCTCCTTCATTACTGTTGTCTTATATTGGTTTCATTTATATATACACACACACACACACACACACACACACACACACACACACATATATATATATATATATATCTTCCAGGTGTGAACACATCTAGAAAAATGCACCATATAGAAGATTGTCATATGTTTTGATGACTTCATCTGCGATTTATATAACATTATACTGATACTGTTATTATAAATCAAAACGTTGTATCTGATGTTTATTCTGAATAACATTCATTTGATCTTTGTGTTGTCACACCTCAATCCATATGCTAGTTCTGACGTCTATGATTTTTGGTCGAATGATGTTTCAATTCTAAAAGGATCTATTCACTGACAAAGACAATTCTATGATAATATTTCTGTTTTCAGGAAAGGCGTATCTATGATGATATTTTCTTATTTTAGAAGAAAAAGTTAGGAATGAATTGACTTGGGCATTTAATCTGTTGCCTATACTTTGAGAAACTGGATATAACTACCCAGATAATGCCAGCTATGCAATTAGTTCTTCTTTTTCAAAAGAAAGTGTGCGAGGAGTGAGAGTGATATGCAACTACATAATATAATCAACATGCCCGTCTTCCTATAAGCAAGCCACATAAAGTAGCCTGGATTTAGAAAATTGGTGATTTTTCCTTATTCGGACTTTTTTATTAGTATAAATCTTAGTGCAGGTTTCGTTGATTTTCATCCCACACTATTTTTTCTTGTTATCTTGGCATGTGCTAAATCAGTTCCTGTGTCGACAGATACTTGATAGCCACACATACAACTGACTACCAACATCCCATGCTCTTCTTCAACACAGTTCCAGTGCTCGTGTTAGTTATCGCTAAGTTCCCAAATATGCACAAGGTCCGAATCTTTGGAATAAATGGGGAGCAGTGAAGTGGGACCAGTTGGTTGTAAGCCAACAATTTGAGCCGCAATCATTACGTTGTCTGCAAAGAAGGTTATGTATAGAAGCTGTAACTAATGAGTACAGTTGGTTATGTAGTTTATCATGGTTAACTGTTTTTATGGTCCTCCTATGCACTGAAGCACTAAGCATAACAAGTTGTAAATTCACACTAGGAATTTTGTATACTTGGAAATCTACTCTTCCTTTTATTATCTTATATAAGTAGAGACATTTTATGCTGTTGAAGTTCGGGATTCCATCTCTAAGTCGGAGGATCTGTATTCAGGCGCAAGTAATTATGTAATAAAATAGATATATAGCACTATTTAAGTCGTCTTCCCAGAGTATAAAACGTTTTTAAGGTTGATTTTTGTGTGTTTCTTTAGCACTCTTTGTGGTTATATACATATACAGGTTGAAGAGTAAACACAAAAAACACGTTTCTTATATGGGCCGACCCGGTAAAAAGTAGTAGGAATAATTATCTTAGTTTTGTGTCCAACGGGTGCATTGTGTAATTTAAGTGTGTTTTTAAAAAATTATATTAATTATTATTGAAAAATCACATGTATTATTACTGAAAAATATATTTTTCAATAATAACTAATAAAGTAATAACTAATAAAGTGTGATTTTTTAATAATATTTTTTAAAAATATCGGAATAACTATTTCATCCTACAATATTATACACAGTCAATCTGCCGCGAAGAGATTATTCCTCTCTCATTTCCCTTTTGTCGTGTCTCCATCTCTTCTCTTCCACTAAATTCTCTCCCTTCTCTAAGGGCAATACATAAAAATATGATCAACATAACATAATTATTGTGGTTAGTTTAAAATCATTTATCAATTAGCTATGTGATTTTTCATTTTACTTTTTTAAATCATTCCAATCCTTCTTTTAACTCATTTATTTCAAAATTAGAGTAATTAGCCGTAATTAAGGAGATGCAAATATAATTATTTTTCTTCTTTAACGAGAAATTTCTTTTTTCCTTTTCTTCTTTGACGAGAAGTTGAAGAGAATGCTTTCCTCTTAAATCAAAATTCAAGAAATTTATAGAATGAAGGTGTATATTAGGAATTAACTACTATTTTTTGTTAAAGAATGGGAGTACATCTATGCACAGAACGTACAGCCATGAGATTGAGAATTACTTACTGGAAGAGGGATGGTTATTCATGACTTGTTAAGAGCAGGAGACCCTATACTCCAAATTAAGTGCTATATATATATATATAGTTTTGCGTCAGACTTTGATTTTGAATAGTAAACAGTGGATGACGTGTTAGCCATCATGACTAATTGCTATTCTATTCATGTGTGTAATTAATCAGGAAACTAATACCTGATTAGGTGAGGTTTTTGGTTGAAGCTGCAGGTTAATTTAATATATCTTGCCTTTTAATAATTAAATTTAATTTCCAGGCCTGTAACATAATATGTTATAATTAAACTAATTTCGTATATGAACTGAAACGTCAAAGAATTCAAATTAATTAACACTCTCATGATCTTTGTGGCCAATTAATTAATCTATCATTATTTTTTATTAATTAATTATAACCTCTTGCTCGATGTTATTTTATTTACAGTACGTAGCTGGCTCGTGCATGAAGTGGTTTCTTAGCTGGAAGATCGAATTTCAATCAAGATAAAAATAAAAATATTGTAAAGCCAGCTGCTGCAGCTAATTAAAGAGTACTTCGGATCATAATTATTCTCCATCTCTTCTTTGAGTGGGTGGGGTGTTAATTAATTAAACTAGGATAATTTTTTGTTATAATAAAAATATAATAATTAAGTAACTATAAATGAACATCAATCATGGTCATGTAAAAAATCATCTCTATTACGATTTGATAAAAAGTGATTTTCAATTATAACAGAAACAGATTTTTTTTTTAATAGTATATATATTCAAATTGAATGGGGATCAAATTGGATTTCATGGTACAAATAACTTGTATTGAAATAAGAGAATTAACATTAAACTTTCATATCAAAATTATAGTATATGAGCACTTTCTTTGAATACTCCCTTCATTAAATCTACATATAATTAAGAAGCTGAACAAAGAAAATTATCCGGCCTTATAAACAAGAAAATAACCGATCAAAAAAAATATATAAACAAGAAAATAATCAAATACTACGATATTCTGTGTGTGTATGAGAGGGATTAATACCAAAATTGTTCCATAACTTTTTCTATTTGGTCTCATAACTATGTAATGTTTCAATTTAGTCTCATAATAATTCAAATATAAGTAAATTAGTTCAAAGTCGTCGAAATGACTAAAACTGCGTTGTTTTACTCATGTGTCAGTCACGTATTATATTTTTCGGTGGAATTGGCTCACACGTCTAAATCGATTTAGTCTCATAACTATGTAATATTTCAATTTAGTCTCATAACAAGTCAAATCTAATCAAATTAGTTCCAATATATTATGGGACTAAGTTGAAATATTACATAGTTATGAAACCAAATCGAAAAAGTTAAAAGATTATGGGACAATTTTAGTATTAATCTCATATATATATATATATATATATATATATATATATATATATATAATGCAGAAATGCAATTGCACATGAAAATTGAAAAGCAGCAAACTTTTGGTAAGACAGATACATGACAATAGAATCTCACTTTTAGGCAATGGAAGCTCTATGCCTAGTACATAATTCAATATATACTTGAAAAAGGCAAGCATTAATTAAGATTAATAGACAAAACACTTTTTATAATGCAGTAGTATGTATGTAATTAATTAGCAGCTAATAAATTAACAAACCACCACAACCAGTACTTACACACACAAATTAAAAAAGAAAAAGAAAAAAGATAATAAAACCAAAAAAAAAAAAAAAATTATCAAAGAAATTAGAAATCAATGGCGGCTGCCTGCTATTTCACCAAGGTGATGAGCCTTGTCCACCTCCGCCTAACATTCCAATATTCCAAAATAATAATCCATTAGGATTTTGCTTATGTTGTTCATTAATCCGCTTGCTCCCTCCAGATCCCAATGCAAACATATTCTGCCCATAATATTCATGTTGATCTGCAGCTGCAGGCGCCTTGCATTCTTCAAAAGCAGCAGCATAAATATTAGCATTTTCCATTATTCCTGCTGCAGGGATATTATTGAGGAAGCTGGAGCTGAATCCAGCTCCTGCAGTACTCCTCAGAAAATCTATGCCTGAAGAAGATGACGTGGCATGCATGCTCCTCTCCATCTTGGCCGGGAACTGAGGAGGAGGAGGAGGATGGTCATGTAGATCCTCATGGATTTTGGGGTTCAGGTGTTTGCTACTGTATGATCTCTTGTTTTTTCTGGAGCCGCCGCCGACCGGGACGTTTCTTAGGGTTCCGCCTTCGGTCCAGTACCTCCTGCAGGTCTTGCAGAAGTATCTGGGCTGACTCAGGCTGTAATTGTTGTAGTAGCAGAATTTCGTGTTTGTTGAGTGGCATCTTGGACAATTTAGGGCCATTATTTGCTCTTTCTGAGGCCTCGTCGACATCACTTTTCTACTATTTTCCCTGCTGCTAATTTCTCCACCCATACATAATTTTCCAACCTCCCCTAATTCCTGATCATATCATATCATGAATTTTATATATAAAATCAACATTCATTATTAATAATTTATTTTCCAAAAATTACTACAAATCTCGACATGCAAAAAGTGTACAATAATTAGCTAGCTACTTAATTAATTTCATCTCATGTTATATATATAATTATACACACACACACACACACAAAGAATGAAAAATTGATCAAATTAATTAATCGTACCTGAGACGTCCATTGAGCACTACTATCCATGGATATATTTGTGGTATATATATCTATATATCTACGAAAAGGCAAAGTGATTTGGAAAATTGTCCTGTTTTGATGCAAATTAGAAAGAATGTTTGGATGGATGTTTTGGTCGAGTGACTTTATGGATATGCTGCTGGGAGGAAATTAAAGGGCTGCCTCTGGATTAATGTTTGTTTTGACTGCCATCTTCACTTTTAGACTTTGTCATTTTATTCTACTTTTTTATTTATTTGAGGTGTGAATTTTGTCTTCTTTTTCATATTATTATATTATATTTTAGTGCGATTGTGAATGTATATATCTTGTGTGGTGGGTTTCTGCTTTTTTGACTCTCTGATCAGATGGGGGAATTTCCTCGGGGATGTCCCCTTGCATGTCATGTCATCCCCACTAAGATTATGCTTTGGTCAATTTTTGTCCTCTCCTTATAGCTACCTTATTTTAATTAATTTGATGTTTCATTCTTATAATTCTATATATTATCATTTATTAATTAATTATATACACGTTATCGGTTATATATGAAAGACTGTATAGGCTATAGCAAATAAAAATTAAAGGAACCGCGCTTTAAATTTAATATATATATATATGACAAAGATTAAGTATATATATAAATATATACTTAATTTTTCAAATATTACAATCATGATATATATATGTACATATTTTTACCATTTTGCATATTCACTTAATATATGCACTATATATATAACAGGGGTAAATCACACAAATGGTCCTATATATATATGGGAATTTGTACACATGGATTTGGTTACTTAATTTTCTTAATATATATATGATCCCAAAAAAAAATTCTATTAAAATTAATGGATTAAAGTGGGACCAAATTTGTTGAACACAAATTCTCATGAGATCATATGTGTAAATCATTTCAACGAGTGAGGCTAAATATGCTAAAAAAAAGATCAAAAAAGAAAATGAGACCAGATTTGTTGAATAAAAATTCTCATGGAACCAAACGTGCAATTTACCTTATATAACAATTTAGAAATCAACTTTAAAAAGTATACATGTATATAAATAATACTCCCTCCGTCCCATAATTGTTTTCACACTTTCCTTTTTCGTCCGTCCCACAATTGTTTTCACACCCTATAAATGGAAACTATTACTTTAACTTTATCCTCACAATCCAACTAATCTCATTATTTTAATAATATAACTTTACACAATACTCTACTTTTCTTAAAAGTTGTGCCATTCCAGAGGTGTTTTCACCTCTGGGACGGAGGGAGTATAGTAGTGATACTAATTAAAATTAATGTAGACTGAAGTTCACAAATAATCTTTAATTTTATACAATGCATAATATGTGGTTATAATTTGTATTATATATATATAGATTTTCTTTTATTGAACAGAACTAGTAATATAGTTAAAAGAAGAAAAAAAATCTGAACTTTGTAGCCCTTTGGATTAAAAAGGTAGAGTCATAATTTTAAGATTTGAAATTTAAAACGAAGAAATCATTGTTTTATAAAGATGCATATTAGACCATGCATCTATTTCCCTTTATGCTTTAATACTGGTGGATAGTTATTTCTTTTTCCTTTTTGTGCTTCTAAAGGGGTCATGTGTTTGCATGTTCAAGACCATCATCATCACAAGAAATCCTTTTTCTTTAATTAGAAAGTGACTTGCTAAATGAAATTATTACATGCACAGATATTAATTAATCAATTACTTATGTCACAATTAATAAGAGAGAATTCCCTTTTTGTCAAAAAATATTTTTTTGATCAAATCTTAAAGTAACAACAAATGGATCTTTACAAATACTTGATTTAATTAATTAAATTCCTCACTTTCTAATCTTTCCTAGCTAACTGATCTTTCCAAATACTGTGCAGAGAAAGACAAGAGAGATTGCTTACCAACTCTGGTGTCATCTTAATTAATTTCTTGATATATCTGTTGTCGTTTGTATTTCGATCTTGTGCATGCGTGCAAACTTTATTTTCTATCATCGCCATCATGTGTAGGAATATAATCAATTTCTTGCCAGGCACTTGAGTAGTATTTTTAGCTAGATTAATAGTATTTTTAGATTAATATTTTTGAAACTCTTAATAATATCACATAATTAGTGCCGGTCCACACGCGTTTGTGGAGGCTAGGGGGAACAGTAAAAATGGAGCAAAAAATTATTCGAAATAATGTTCTCAAATATTTGTAGTGTAGCGAATTAACAAGAAAATGACACTTTTTGTCCCATCAACCACGGGGTCCATGATTTTGGTTCCATAATTTACACATTTAATTCCATATTGCAAATTTTGAACACATTTAGTTCCAAATGGAATGTGGGTTCTGATTTCAGGAGGTAAGAAATTTATCACCATGTCTATCTTAGTGGAGGTTGCTGCTACTGTGATAAAATCTAAAGGGAAGAAAAATAAGGATGTAATTTAATGTTTGGTGTGGAAGATTTAAAATTATTGTTTGGCCCAAACAATTTCATGTTCGTCGGTCTAAACAAAAAAACTGAATCCAACTCCACTAATGGAGTTGGGACAGGATGAAACAACCTAGCTACCTTTGCTTCTTTCCTTCTTCGATATGTATAATGGATGTATGGGCCTATTTTCTGCAATAACATACCAGAGTGTGTTGAGTTTTGAGAATGGAAGATGAAGATGAAGACACATTCATATGTTTTGGTGTGTTTGTAAGATGAGGGAATGAAGATATTAGGGTTATTGTATCTTTTATATAGGAATTTTTTACCTATTGCCTCCAAAAATCGGGTGTACAGGTCATTTTAGCACTTTGAGCGCCAAATTTAGCATCAAATGTTATTTTATTTTGGGACAAAAAGTGTAACGGTTGACTAACATTTGACAGACTTTGAGACTAAATGTGTTCAGAATTTGCAATTTGTTTACTTAACGAGCTCGGCTCGACTCGATAAGTTTAACAAGTCGAGCACTACTCAGGCTCGTTCGGCTCGTATATCAGCTCTATTGAAGAAGAAACATTAATTGGTAGCTATTCGATATATTATAGGGCTTTTCATTCTCACGTACCGTTGGAATAAGATTTAATAAAATGAAACTGAGTTTTGTGTTTTCAGATTTAATTACTTTCTTCTCTTCGCGCTAATGAATCTTAATAAAACATATTATTACCTCTGTCCCAAAATTATCTTCGCATTTTTATTATATCTCTTCACACAAAAAATAAAGATACGCAATCTATAATAATGAGATTATGAATCTGAGTCACCGTTCAGTGAATAAGAAAATTCACTTAGCCCCCTCCATTTTTTTAACTATGAATTTTGTTAGGAATTGTGATTTCTGTTAAAAAAAAAAAAAGTGATAGGAAAGAATAGAGCTCTATAACTTTTTCACTTTTTTGATTTGGTTCCATAACTATGTAATATTTTAATTTAATCCCATAACTATTTATTGTTTCAATTTAGTCCCATAACAATTCAAATCTAACCAAAATAGTCTCAAGTCACCGGAAATAATATAAAACTTTTTAACTTGGCAAATTAAGGACAAAATTGGCCCGTATGAGATCCAGTTGCGCTGAAATTGCACGAGATTGACACTTAATTTCCACGTCCCACGTGTAGAATTAAGCCTGAAATCGTCAATCTCATGCAATTACAGCCTAATAGGAGCTCACACAGGTCAATTTTGTCCTTAATTTGCCAAGTTAAAAAGTTGCGGTCCTTAAATTTTTAGCCTGCAAACTTATGGGCCTCCTTTTACTAACCCCCTAACATGTTGGCCTTAAAAAAAGTTCCAAATGTTATTTTTAATTAGCTAAAAGTGTTAATTTTAAGAATCAACAAGTAATATATGCTACTACAATGGTCATACACTATATATTGTAATATATAGTTTTATACAACACCATTTGATGAAAATATAAAACTTTTTACAACGCCACTTTTATAGTGATATACAACGGTTGCATACTCTTTAACAACGCCGTCTTTTGAAAATTGACAACAGTTTAATAACCGTTATCTTTCAACAGTTTTTCTTAAAAACACAGATATAAGATATAAATATACAACGGGTCAAAAACCGTTGTAGTAAAGTACTTTTTTTACAACGTCGCTTTTTTAGATAGACAACGGTTGATCAAAACCATTGTGTAACATCATATTTTTATCTATAAAAGACAACTGATATACTTTAAGCAACATATTTTTTATTTTAGACAACAGATTTTAGCAAAATCGTTATCTTTCTGGCGTTGTAAAACATCATTTTTCTTGTAATTCTGCAGGGATGACGAAGCTGGATTTTAATCTAGCTCCACTCCTCAGAAAATCTAGGGCTGAAGATGACGTGGCATGCATGCTCCTCTCCATCTTGGGGAATTCTAGAAACTGAGGAGGCCCACCTGCATGGTGGAGTTCCTCATGGACTTTGGGGTTCATGTCGGGGAGGTGTTTGGTACTGTATCTCTTGTTTTTTCTGGCGCCGCCGCCGACCGGGACGTTTTTTAGGGTTCCACCTTCGGTCCAATACATCTTGCAGGTCTTGCAGAAGTATCTCGGCTGAGTCAGGCTATAATTGTTGTAGTAGCAGAATTTTGTGTTTGTTGAGTGGCATCTTGGACAATTTAGGGCTATTAATTGCTCTTTCTGAGTCCTCAACACCTTTGGACTAATTTCCCTTTCTCCACCCAAGGATAATTTTCCAACCTCCCCTAATTCCTGAATTAATTTATTTTCATATGTGAAATCAACATTAATTATTAAATTATTTTCCAAATTAATCCTTAATTATTGCAAAATTAATTACTACACATGTCATGCAAAAAGTGTACATTAACTTAATTTCATTATCCATGTTATAATTAATTATATATATACAGACGTTATTTAAAGAAAAGAAGAATGAAAAGTTATAAATTGATCAAATAATTAATCGTACCTGATCAGACTTCCATTGAGCACTACTACTATCCATGGATATATTTGTGCATATATATCTGTCTACGAAAAGGCCGGGCAAAGTGATATGGAGAAAAAATGGGCTGTTTTGATGCAAATTAGAAAGATTAATGTTTATTGTGATGGATGGTTGGGTCTTTTTGATCGAGTGACGACTTTATGGATATGCTGCTGCTGCTGCTGGATTGTTAATTTGTTTTGACTGATATTTTATTCTAGTATTTAATTAATCAATCTGCAGACGTGTGAAATTTGTCTTCTTTTTCATATTTTATTATATTTTAGTGTGATTGTGAATGTATATATCTTGTGTGGGGGATTTCTGCTTTTTTTTTTTTGACTCTCCGACTCTACTCTGATCAGATGGGGGAATTTCCTCGGGGATGTCCCCTTACTTGCATGTCATCCCCACTAACATTATTCTTTGGTCGATTTTTGTCCTCTCCTTATACCTACCTTATTTTAATTAATTTGATGTTTCATTCTTAATTAATTCTATAAATAATCATTTATTAATTATATAATTATATACACGTTATCGGTTATATATGAAAGAGTGTATAGCAAATCAAAAATTAAGGAACCGCGCTTTAAATTTAATTTACATAACTAACATAGAATATATATATATATACGTAAACCTCGAGTTTACATAAATTTAATTTTTCAAATATTATTATTATAATATGTATGTGTACATGCATATTTTTTATCATTTTGCATATATATTCACTTCTTAACCATATATATATTTATGCACTATATAACAGTTTAGAACTCAACTTTAAAGTCTTAGTCTTATATGCATCAAGTGTACCGTGCATATAATTTTAAAATATAATATATAATTAAAAGAAGAAGAAAAATCTGAACTTTGTAGCCCTTTGGATTAAAAAGGTAGAGTCATAATTTTGAGATTTGAAATTTAAAACGAAGAAATCATTGTTTTATAAAGATGCATATTAGACCATGCATGCATCCTTTTCCCTTTATGCTTTAATACTGATGTATAGTTATTTCTTTATCCTTTTTGTGCTTCTAAAGGGGTCATGTGTTTGCATGTTCAAGACC